>SJOL01006370.1:1887137-1933120 GCA_004794785.1 Opisthorchis felineus | reverse complement strand
CCCTGGACATCCACGATCGGATTATTATTTATTCACTGACCTGGGCCAACGACGAACTATTTTGAAGAGAACAATTCTTAGTGAGTCTGTTCCATTCGACCCCTTTTTATTATTGTGTACTCAATTCAGAGTAATTATATTTATTTCTTTGCCACACACTCCTCCTAAAGTAGCTTTCTGGGGTACCCAGGCCACTACACATGTACGACGACTGCCGGCCATCCCTGTTGAGTAAGTGACGGATAGTTGGATTTTACATAGCAGATGATATGGCTTCAGTCCTGGAAAATCCTCACGAGTCCGGACGTGTGCTTGTGCTGCATTCAGGGGAATGCCACTATAGCCACATATGCTTCTCCAAATGGCAGCAGCTATGTCGACGCTTTCCGGATGTAGTAAGTGTCGATGGAACACGCGCGACAAACCATTTGGGGTAAAACTTTTTAAGATAACTAATATCTGGCTTGTAGGTACAAGCCGTACAACTTCCAGATAACGGATGGCATGTGTACCAGACGTCAATTTATGTATGTCATCTTGGAGAGCGAACAGTGTTCTCCCATGTACAAGCTGTCCGGGTAGTTCAGGGACATGAGTGGTGAACAGTATCCCGTTAAAACGGTTGTGATGGATAAACTGGCGGCACCAACGCGGGCACCGAGAGCAGTGTTCGGCTGCGATGTCATGTTATGCTACTTCCATATTCGAAAAGCTATCAAGAAGCATGCATGTAGCATATAACATCCATGTGTTTTTGGTCACAGACACACTGCGAATAGTCGACGCACACTCCACAGTACGTAGCTGCCCGAACAATGCAGTACAGTAGATGTTTGTTTGTCATAATACGAGCACAGAGATTTCGACAAGATTAAGAAATGCTGCGGCGCAAGGACCCACGATTTGTCTAATACCTTACGGCCTAGTGGCTGTATATCACCCGCAAATGTGCTGTACGCGCAAAATCGGGGATGGTCCATTTGGGTAGTGTGGTCAGCAAGCGTTGCCTTGTAAACCGGATGCACCACTCAGACACACTGGAGCATACCATACAGAAGGTCTCTCGGAAAGCCGATTGGCTCAAGAGGGAATATGGAATGCACATGTCATAACACCGCTAACGACGAGAAATCCTGGAGGGAGGCTGATACGTTCCGAATGTTATCTGTTGAATGACCAAGTACGCGTGTTCCCTAGTTTTGGGGCACTTTGGACCGCGATTCCCATGCATGAACTATGAGAGTGTTGGAACAGGCAAGATGAGGTCATTCAGCGGTAACTTACTTATAGTTCATGGTGCAAATACCCGGGTCCTCCCAGAAGGTTTAAACATGTGCTGGTGAACGCACTTGCCCATTGCACCGGGCGATATAGCTCCCCTGCATCCAATTCTCCGTGTTTAGAGATCAGCCTGTTTCAAGCGATATTAAATATTATTCACATATGTTTTCCCAGGTTGCTTCCCCATCCACCAACGGTGGCTTTTGGATTACAACCTACCGGAGCAAGGTAAACCTCTTACACTTGTTCTCAAACCACCACCTTCAACTTCCGACGTTCTGCGTAAACAACTGAACCGAGTGTTGGATAAACCTGAGGAGCTGGAACCCACGAGGGCCATAACATCAGTAGGCAGCTGATCGTTTAAGGGCAAATCCTGCTGCGCCAAGGCTCGACGTCTGCGACTAACGACCTGCCGTCAGTCATCGAGGATACTTTACCTCAACCCAGATGGCGGTCTGGGGACACAGATTTGGGCTTTTGTGTGCGTTGTGACCGACCGACCAGTAGCAGTGACTGATGATGTTCAACGAATCGCGTATAATATCACGTCGACTTTGTGATGATGAAACTTGCCCGCCGTGTAGTGGCAAACTTTAGGCTTGTCACAGAGGTGAGTCCGTAGAGGATTAATTTAATTTTGTTGTCAGGCCCCCGGCCTGTCCAGAAAATACAAAGGCCTTCTTGCTAAACGGCCCGGAAGGAAGGCAACTTATAATGTTGAACTGGACCGAACCACAGATTCCCAGCACATTATATCCCGGAAGTCCGAGTGTGTTCGTATTTTCGACTCCAAGGATGAGCTAATCAACAGCTGTGAGTTATTCGAATAATACTAGGAGTGATGCTGTAAAGAGCCGGTTAGAGGAAAAAGACGATGATAATGTTTTGTGGCTCATACAGGGCCCATCAATTCCAGGCTGTTCGTCCGTTAATGGGACGTCATGCATTTCAGGTAAGTTTCGCATTTATTGGGGCCTACCAACAATACTGGGTCAATTTTCCAATTTGTAGGGAACATTCCACTTGAGGCGTGATCGGGTCAGCAGGCACCAAGCTACAAGAAATCAAGCAATGCTATTCAGCCGTCGAAGACGGCGTTGTGTAAACAAGCCTCTCTTTACAGAGTAAGTTTTGCTTCCAGTTTTTCAACCGCCTGCCTCATTGTGATATTTCAATAACCTAACTTATTTCGTCCTCTCATTTCAGGAAGTCCACAGCTCAGTGAACACTGCGCACCAAGAGGGTCATACGCCCTCCGGCAAGACATATGTACTAATCAAAACGACTAAAAAAGTTCAAACTTTCATCTCGTACAATTTGGGCCTACAAGTTTTTGCTGTAGATGTGGATGGGCGCCAGTCGGCCAGTTGATTAGGCATCGGAGACCCCCAGTCGCATGTTAGTCGCATGCATCAGCTAGGTTTGTTCAGCTGTCCGCTATGGTCGACTGCGTAATCCTCCCGGCATGTTTTGCCAGTTACAGTGGAGAACCCCGCTGCAGTTTACCACCAAACATGACCTACTGGCATAGTTCACAGACATCTTCAAGCCTTACGTTCTTCAAACCTCGCAGAAGCTATCCAAAAATAATGAATATGTCCACCGCGATAATAACTCGGAATGGCAATTCTCGAGGCTCCACAACAAAGAATTCGGCATTTGTCCGCTCAAGCAGGGTACACATAGCAACCAGTGTGACACTGCTGCATATTTTGCGTCCACAAGCACATTTCAGACTCTAGAAGGCTCAGTGAATTGTTCCAGCTGCAGAACTACGTGCAACTTCCATCCATTGTAAGCGATTCACGTTTTACCGCAATTCGCGATATCTTATCACATTAGGCACCGTTTGTTTGTAATTGATGGCCTTGAAGATTCACTCACTTAAACAAATAATCTATACACATGATTTGCGAAAAATTTCATTAGGCGTAGATATTCTTCAATGTGAAGTGGTAACCTTGAAAAACTGGTGGTTTAAGAGAAATCAATTTCACTTTGCGAATACCAAGCGGTCTTAATCAGCGGGGACCATAGGTGTGGTTCTGAGAGATGAGAAGCTGAGGTGAGCGATAACACATAATATTATGATGATGAAGGGACATTGTTAGCCATTAAATCAGGCTGTCATATTTGAGGCTTCATCAGGGCACACCGATGCTGTCCTAGCAGTCACCATAAGTGGCCGAGGTGAGCGACAACGCATAAGGTTATGGCGATGATGAGCCGTCTTTGGCTATCGCATCAGGATATCATACATAGTTAAGGCCCCATAACTAGCGGCACACTAGGTAAGAGTCAGGCACTTACGACAAGTAGCGAAGGTAGGCAACAGGTATCAATATGGAAGGCCGTCGTTAGCCGTCGGATTGGGCTATCATGCACAGTTGGGGCATCAACCAGCGTCGCACCAAGACGCGAGCCTAGCAGTTGCGATAAGTATCCAAGGTTGACGAAAGCGCGATTGGTTAGCTTCATGAAAAACAAACGTTTGCCTTGTTTTCTGGCAATGTCGTTGGGCTTTATGACGTGTTCCAACCAAGGGGCGTCATTACTTCCAGTGGGAAAGATATCGCTGTGTTGGTAATTCACATGCAAATATCAGAAAACGCTGCATTATCTGCTGACCAGCTGTGCATATCTGAGAATGGGGATCATCCACATGCCTGCATACTCGCATCAATACTGCAACACTGCATCACTTTTTCTTCCAATTTTATAGTGAACACAAGGCGAACTTCCTTGAAAACTGTGTTGTACTGAAGTTCACTGAAAAACTCATTTAATTTGTTGTGCCTGAGGGGTATAACAAGTACAAACATTATTTAAAATTTACCTGGGTGGGATTTGCAAAGGATATTCTGTAGATTTTATCTGTCATTTGACGGACCCCACAGAACGTCAAAATATGCTAAGATTCAATTTTGTGCTTTATCTCGTAAACTGGTAATCACGTGCGAATCGGTGGTGGTCGGTGACATTGAAGGTTCGCAAACTCAAACCAAATCCTATAAGCAAAATACCACTGAAACGTGCAACCCGATTGGTCTAACTCCTCTTGAAATTCGCTACTCCGAAAACCCCATAGTTTCGGCGAAATTAATTTCGGTTTACTTCTAGTGAGCGTCCTCACTTGGCTTCTGTGTGAATTCATTTCGAATGCTCACGCTTCCTGGCTTATTCGCTTCTGACCGGTAAGAACCGAGCATGAATCATATGCCTGAGATGCTCTACTTCAAGTGATACTGTTTTCCATTTCGAGGTATTTTTTAACCATGAAAAAATCGCCCACTTGAATGGATCCCCCACAGGAAGTCGCAGGAAAACGCACTTTATATAAGCGTTTTTAACTATTGAGTGGCAACGATGAAAATGTCGCAGCTTCCGAGAAACCATTTTCATCCGCGGATACAGATTGGCCGTGGGTCGTCAAGTGGTTGAGTGTTTTAGTGGAACTTCTAGGAGCAAAAACGGTATTTACGCTTGGCCCATTGCCTTCTTTCATGCTGCTGCGTAAGAGGTATGATTCTAAGTGATTATGGATGTAGTACCCCTAATAAAATGTTGCTTTCGTCTACAAGCCATAAGTTCATAAATGAATGCAATCCTGTGCAGCTAAAAAATTTTAATTTACCGTTTTATATATTTTACGCTTGGCACATGACTGTCATTTGAAATGGCTGATGGAACACAGGGTATTTTTTCTACCTCAAGGATATAAATTTCCCTTGTCAATTCGCAAGCTTGTGAGAAAATCCCACCAGCTTCCCCAAACCTACTTTTGAGGGTTCCCGGAAAGTTTTTGAACGATCATCCAACCGGATGACCTTCCTGAAATGCAGGAGTTTGGTGAGTACATTTGAACACATCCTGAAAGCGTCCACCGTAGTGGACCATCAATACTAACCTGGTTGTCGATTTTCTCTAAATGCAAGAAATGGGGATCATAAGTCAAGTTTCGCATCCAGTTGACACCAAAGCCGCCTGGAGCTTGGTCAAACACGCAAAGTTTTGGCGTTTAATAAAGTCTCTCCTGATTCCAGAGCCCGGAAAATGCGTCGTCCTGGAAGTGAAATTTCAAAAAACTACAAGCTGGTAAAAAGATCCTGATCTATAACTGCTATGGAAACCAATGTCAAAGTGACAGCATTCAACAGGATAGCGGTGGATAGATCCACCTTCTCCATGATGGGTGACACCGGTACTGCTCCCTCCACCACGAGTTTTTGCAGCCGCCTCCCATACTAATCAGCGGGCCTGGTGTGGAATTCCTGAACGAAGAAGAGTCATCAAATGAATCTACATTAACGGAGGTTTTTACGGATTGATTCATGGATTTATACACAGGATCGAGGCTTTCGCCCAAGCTTTCTGGGTCGGGTTTATCCTTGTCGTCTAGCGGCTTTCGTTCACCTGAAAAACAGAAGCGAAAAAGGGTGTAGCACTGCTCCTTAAGTCCTCAACGCGAGGACTCAACTAAAAGGGCGTCTGAAAGTGCTTTGAACAGCGGACTAGATATAGCGAGAACAACCGTCGGAGGAAGGTTATTACGTGCACCAACTACTCTAAATTAGAAAAATAAGTTGCCCTCTGAGCTCTGAAAATCTTCTCACCATGCCCCCGCCTTGAGTTAGTTGGGTCAACAGTAAGAAATCTGCTATCCGAATCTTGTTCAAACAGGGCATAAGTAAGCATTAGGTCTCCTCGTAGGTGAAGAAACCCCAGGGTAAAGAGGTCAAGCACGGCGAGACGCGTTTCATAGTCCACGGATTTGATGCCGGCAACCACTTCCCTAGCAGGTCGTTGGACACGCTCAATGAGGGTCACGTCTTTTTTGCGTCCTGAGTAGACAACTAGGTTGGCATATTTAAGAAGCGGTCTGATGTGGGCCCATAAAGTATCTGGAAGTCCATGAGAGTAATACGGGGGAAGGCGCGCCGAATCGTCTGAAAACAGTGTCAAAGCAGTGCCAGCCAAAAGATGATTAAACCCTTTAGAATGATCCAAACCCGACAAGAACCATTAAACCTGGAAGTTTATGCAAGATCTTGGACTTTTGAGTAGATACACATTTTAGTTTCAATGGACATATACATCAACAGCTGACTGGGGCCTCAATGGAATATCCAATAAAAGGACTTATCGGTGAGGAATGACTGCCAGGTGTGTTGATATTAACGTGTGGACTAGATTCTCATGAACCTTCTTCCTTATAGGGTGTGCCGCACACGAGTGATGATGTAGTAATCGAGTTCAGCACATATATCGGTATTATCAGACGAAGTAGAAATTCAGAATTCAGCAAGGCGTAACAAGTAGCACGTATGTATTCGAATTCATGCATGTGTACAGCACTTGGAATATTAAAATAAGAGAATAATGAATAGAGCAATAAATAGAGCATCAGTCATGTTCATCACAGATGACCTTGTAGAAGGCTTTTCCCGTTTCTACCATCGGCCTCTATCACTTGCCCCTCAATTACCCACAAAGCCCTCTTCACTACTGTTAGTTCGCAATCCAAATTGACCTTAAGTGCACCAGTTGTCTTCTCTTGTAACCGAAATCAGGGTTTTGCCTCAAGTAGCTTCCATTCTCGAGCCTGCTGCATCGTGTTATTGGATCTATTATTCCTATCGCTGTCATCTAAGATTTCGTTTCTTTCTGAATTCTGAGCTAGCCGGTTCAAAACTACGGTCGAAGACGAAAGTGGCTTTTTTTAATGCACCTCAGCACATACAGTCCCAGGCACGTTAGGCTTCTCCACAGTATGAGTTGGACATTTCCTTGGTTAGTCTCCTGCGTGGCTGATGTAACCAGTCACCGCATATACCACGTTTTAGCTCCAACTTCAGAACTGTTTTTCGACAGTTATTGCGAGAATTCTGGGGTTTAGAGTTGACTTTCTAATACTTGGCTAAAAATGACTAAGGGCTGGAAAATAGAACGCAACCAGCCCAGAAAACATCGCTACGGAAATCGCCAGACCCTTTAGACCAGGGCCAATGACGCCAAGATTCTTCGCTCGATTAGTGCTGGATAATCCAGTTTCCCTCCTTATATTCGGGGATGGCCGAACGTCCAGCGGCTTGTCAATTAGCTTGCAATCATGTTGTCTCCAAAGGTCGAAAGATCATCGGCGGCCACTGTTGTGTAGGCTGAGGTGGACAATTCGGTTACAAGCCTTTTGTCACCAACCGAGGCGACATTATCAACACGCGATATGTTGATTGCCCGGTGTACGATTCCAGTTTCCTCATTACGACTAGTCCGTTCCGGATTAGTCTTACGCTGTGGTCTGGCGTAATTGAATTTGCTTCGTCGTCATGGCGATTTTCATTTTACTAGAATCGGTTCTCTAGTTTGCTTGGTTCGCCCTTAGTTTGCATCGTAGTCAGGCTCCTTTAATTGCCTGGGTCCACATCCCCGTGTAAAGTAGTCCTTTCTTACGCTCGGCGATCTGTTTCTTTTTGATTGGTTAACACGATACTTTCCTTTACTAGGTCATTCTTAGTCTTCCTTCGATTTATTGGTTCGACTCACAGTCTGTAAAAATAGACTGATTTGTTAGATTTCGAATTCGCCTGGATCTTCAGCACACGTCTCCTATGGTTTATGGTACAGTTTTGCGGTTTGCATTTCAGATGTTCTTTTGTCCTTACGGATCGTTAGGACGAGTCAGTTCCAATGTGTGCGTCAGCGGCGTTTCCAGCAGATTATTACACTTCCATGAAATCACGATACTTCTTTGTTTCTGCTTGGACCGACACTTAAAGCTTCTTTAGGTCGAATTTGTGCCCATCTTGATCTTCGCGCAAGGAGACCTATTCGCGTTAGTCGGAATTGGTGCACTGAGCCTTGTGTATGATATTGGTCCTAATTAGTGTTTCAAAAATCTTCTTCGGCTTTGACAGTGAGCTACTTGATGCGTTTGCAGGTTTTGAAGCCTCCGCCTTACTTTATTTTCTTAACAACCATGCTATCATCCCAGAAGGGCCTCCGATGGATGGAAGTGTGATCTGTTCGCCTTCATCATCAACATCAGTGTTGACACGAACCCTTCACTGCCGTACAACCACAAATTTTAGTTCGTTGCATTTTAAGCCTTAAACTGAACAGAACAAGAAAGAGCGAGTTAGTGAGGGATCTGCCACTGGACAGTCGCAAGCATTCTGGGATGCCTACACCTGTAAGCGCTCGATCAGGCAACATGGAAAGAAACTGACAGCAGGAAAGCCACTAACATCGATTGGCCGCTATTTCTTTCAATGTCTCAAGCCAATAGCAGTATGGGGGAGTCATGGGGGTCCATACAATTTTGACGTTTGTAAGACCAGCGGCTGCAATAACCCTGTATCCATTACCGGCGCATCGACGGTATGCGAATATTCACGTTTATCAACATGGTAACAAGAAAGAAAATGATGCATTCCAGCCAACGGTAGGTAGAAAGTCTTTAAAATGGTACTTTCTGCGTGGTTCTCGGTCGGGTAGAACTTAGTGTAGGGTCGGGTGTGAATACCATTGAGGAAGAGAGTTTTGCAAAGTGTACCGGGGTGCCAAGGAGATCCACACGTACCTGCACTGTCATTTCGCCAAAAATATGGGGTTTATCAACTAAATGATTCAATATGGCAATATGCTGGTCTTATACACTCACCGAGCATTAAATGATAGCTCTGTTTCATGAAAGGCACGGGACATTTGAGTTGAGCGCTTGAAAATGGCTTGCAATCTGGACTGACGTCCGAAGTCCTGATTTGAGTTTTGGACCATTTTTGGAACTAAAGCGACGGCTACCATACAAGAGGCGACACTAAAAATGACGCTGGCTGCAGCACGTAAATAAAGTTCATTGGTGGCCTACATGAAACCACAATTTTTTTGCTGGCCATGCACGGTCATATTCGGAGGAGATTTATGCAGCTAAAAAAGTTAAGCTTTTGACATACATTTCAATACTGAATTTATGAAAGCTGGAACATATTCCGTAAAGTAGTCGAAATGTCAAAATGGAGCAACATAACCATAGGTTCTTGAAAGGACGCATCACGTAATGAACCAGAGTTAACGAACCATATTGTTGTGCGGGGATTACGTGATTTTAGTGCGTGGTAGATCCCCTGGGTAAAATTCTGCAATCGAACTGCGTGCGGGAATTTGTTATGGCATGAGGCAAAAAATATGAAGTGAAAATGCTGACTGTCTGAGTACATCTGTCAGGTCACATTCTTACAACCGTCAAAGTTGACTGAAACCTATCGGAAGCTCCAGTGCACCTACAGACGCAGGAGTGCTTGAACTCAAGGCGGTTAAACGAAGCTTAAAGCATTTGAAGATTCCAAAGGACTTTTACACAAGTAAGCCTCAGGAAAAAATTGCTATCGACTGCAGGCAATTGCAAACCATTGACTGTTTTCATCCCAAGAATGGAAAAAATATCATTGATATTCTCATTCCAACCAACAGATTTGTCTAAACCAGATTGTTATTCATCGTGAGCTTCCGTGCTGCTACAGTCATAAACAAAGTGGCCACATCGAATATATGCCTGGTGTGCTTTTTGTTCTGTAGTCTGGCGGCCCGTTCTGGCAGACTGGGCAGCATGGCCTGATAATACATTGAGTTCATGCGATCACATACTTAGTTGACTGTTTTATCAAAAGGCCTAGCAATGAGGCCTAAGATCTTGATCTTTTCGGTAATCCACGTTAACTCTGCTTGTTTATGTGTTGGGTCTTAGCATACGTGCTCCCGGAAAATTGTACTTCATCCATATTTGTTCACGTCGGTGCATTCTTTGCAGGCAGGCAGTAACACTAGGTTTGACCATAAAAGTGAAGATGTACAGATCAACCAACAAAACTTTTAATAAACAACCTCACTCGCCAAATGTTTCAGTGTGCATCTTCTACGTGATCTCGTTAGGACAAACCAGACGGTAAATTAACTCCAATGTGGTGGCGCATTTTGCTAGTGCTAGGAAGCAATTCAGATTTTTGGAGAGACTAGTGCTTGTGAACCATACAGACACTGACTACAATAAAATGCAAGCACTCACCACGTGCATATTTGAATTGAGCTAGTAGAAGGCGCTTTGCGACCAGACACAAGCGGCATGGATATCCTGCTGGAAAGCCCCAGAGTCAGCGGCCAGATAACAGGCCTGGCCGGAAGTGATATCGCCGACTTAGTTTACTGCTGTGCATGCGTCGTCAAGATGTAAGAAGAGGTGGCATGACTGCTACCGGAGAAATCTGTAGTCTGTGGTTGATCTTTTGTCAGCAGTCTCCACATACTGGTCATCCTCAGTGAATTGGTCGTGTAAAACTGATAGCACGTGTACGTCAGTTCCAAGAGGGCGCCTGAGGAGCGAGGCTGGGTCATGTAAATCCAAAGAAGTGTTAAACACGTTTGTATTAGACGTCTGGATCTGTTGAGATCTGACACACTGCGAACGCGAACGCCTATGCGGTTGGTTTTCTCAGTTTGTAAGCAATTTGTCGTATATCCTTAAAAGCACCTATTAGGCGCTGCGTAGCGATAAGCATCAACCTCTTCAGCGATCTGCCTAAGACCAAAGTGCAAGAAATATCTTCTTGTGGAACCAGAAGTAGATGACTTTGGCATTAGTATAGTTCTGGCGGACCTTCATCAATTGATGATGTACGACTCCTTGTGGATACGATTAGGGGCAAGCATATAGGAACGGAGTTTACCTAATTCGACCACGATGATGAAATACGTGACTTCTGACTGGCTTGCAGTTTATATTGGTATAATCACCCGACCATTGTCCATCTATAATGTTATCCTGTCTATTGCTAATATTACTCTTCATAAAATAGGTCATCTCGTCGAATCCTGATCCAGATGGTTTAATGGGTGCTATTTTCCGGCACACAAACAATGTTCCCATAAGATGAATTATGACTTATTTTCCTCTTCAGGAAGAGGCTTGTGGTGTTTTGCTGAATAATTAAAATGTATCGCGCAATAGCATCTGAGATATTCAAGCTAACAAAGATGCCTTTCACTCTACTATAAGCTTCAATGACATATCCGGCTGTTCTTCCTGCGGCAAAGATTTTCATTCACAGATGATGTAAAAATTGTTTATGCTCTCCCAAGAAGCCATCATCCTGGGTTCATCTCTAATATAACAGCGGACTTAAGCACCTTAAACACATCAGAAAGGTAGACGAATTTTTCAAATGACACCTGCATCATACCTTCACGTGGGAACTTCCATCCTATCATTTTGGCCCTGGAAACTCAACACCACCTACAGCATCCGGGTCTGAGCTAATGAGCACAAAAGTTCACATTGTGACGGGCTCCGAATGGATAGGTACTTTAAATGGTTTTATACGTGACTAACTCAACAAATAATCTAACGATTCGATAAGGAAAGTCACTGCGAGAGTTTCCGGGGGAGGGGTCGTTCTGGTCACTTTATCGATCTACGTTTCTGGATATTTTTCCACGCCTCCCAGATTTCGAAATAATATTTACCAACAAAAATTCCTATCTTGGAATCCCATAACACGCCTTTCTATGAAATTTTAACATCAACTGGCAAATCTAATTCAAACTATCCGCTAAGGTACATAACTTTCCACTCACTTCAAAGGATGCCACAAGCGCTTGTTCCTTGCAAATGAAAGTACAAACTGGCGTCTTTTCGTAACTGAGTAAGTCCTTTTATCAACCAGACCACAGTTACGGGGAAAGCAGAGCTACATGATCATACAGACTATATATAACTACCCAACTATCAAACCCAGCCAACGACTCGACTATCAAACTCGCACATTTTAAGGGGTATTGACAGTCATGTAGTGGTGCACTCCAATCAGATTCTCTGCCCGGAGTGCTGATGCAAAATATCCGATCTTCCGTACATTTTTCAAACTCTGATGTGTACTTGGGTGATTTGCAAGAATCACAACAAACAGGTGCGACCATGACGTAAACCTGGAGATGAGCAGAAAAGGTAGCGAAATAGATCAGGACTATGAATATCACAAAGTAAGGAGTTCACAAAAGTCAAGCAGATGATGAAAAGAAAGCAGTATTGTAGGACGTGAGGAGGGTAAGGAGAAGAGGGGTAAACAAACCTACAATGAGCAGACGGAGAACATGGGACAATGGAATGCTGCATGTTGGGATTTTGATGAGAGATGGGTCCGGAGACGGACAGATAAAGAACAGAGAAAAAGCTAGGAAGGAGAAGCTGATGGTAGAGAACTTGCAAAGAGTCGGAAATCATAATTGGCGTTGCTCTTCAGGACAATGAACAATAAAGCAATCATTTGAAGATAAATGAAGTGACCCTGTCACGCACACTTAATGAAAATATGGACAGCAGAAGCGCCAATCAGTTAATGCTGGATTGGGCGAAGTTAGTTTGACAAGGTACGGCTTCGAGACGGTGTTACATATAGACGAGAAGTAGCAAAATGTTACGATTTGTTCCGAGATGCAACGGAACTTGGGGACTGAGGCTGAGTGTTAGACAAATTGGCGCGGCTTAGCCGAGAAGAATCGTGTCCAGACTGAGTGCTGGCGTTAGGGTCAGGCAGACCAGTACTGAAGTAGGGAGCCACATGTTTATTCAGTAATGTGTGACACACATCACACACTCGAGCAAGGCGTCCTGATGGTCCAGATGGGACGGTATTTTTCAGGCAATTGTGGCAGTGAACTTTACCACAGTGACGACAGTTGATTTTTCGACTGCTTCCAAGGCCGGAATGAAAAGGATTATTGCAGGCGAAACAAGTGGCGACATCATCGGGGTCCACCCAACGGAGTTCGTGTTCCTGCTGACGGAAGCGTTCCAACTGAACCTAGAACATAGGACGTAATCCTTACCGTATATTCAACGGGAATTATGACCAGCATAAACTCAATTATAACAGCGGAACACAAAACCCACCTGTAAGGTTTGTGAAAGACGAACAAAGTCAGCCTGCACGGACTCCGCATTGTCCAGATCTGATTGCAAGCATATCATCCGCTGTTGAAAAGTCGACACTTCAGTCCGCAATTCTGCGGCCTCGGATTCCGCTTGATTCAGTTTAACCTGTAGAACAGGGAGCAAGTAGTGGATAGCCAAAATTCTTTAATACGACCACGACTACTAGGGACATTAGGAAGCACATGTGGAGTTGAACGCAGGTGGAATCAAGTTACTTGCAGGCATCAGCCATAGGGAAGTCACCATGCTTCGGAATATCTACAGGCACTCGAAAAGCCAGCTAATTTTCCAGCTTTCTTAGTGATAAACAGAGTTTGAATAAACGCATATTACCATTATCTTTGTGTGGATCCGCACGCCACCTATACGCCTACCTACATGACCAAATTTGACTATGATATGCGACTGCGGATCACCCACAAAAACTACATATAGCTCATGAATAGAGAAGCTAAACTTTGCTATAATTTGCCAGCCTCAAACAATTTCAGTATTCTGATCGCACACATTTTGCAATATCCCAAGTTCAGGCTGACCAAGGACACCACCATTTGGCCTACTATGCATTAAATTTTATCTGTGTATGTAGTAGACAGGGATCCGTGTTTTCAGCATAGGAACTTTCGATCTTTTGTGTTATTATTCAGCGCCCGGTATTTTTGACTGAAACCTTATGGTGTTTGTGTAAAGCTTCTTACTCACTAGCCAAATTTTGTCATTCAAGGGTTTGACGAGAAGAGCAACGTTTTCGAACTCTGGTCTAAGGCGATGCAACCTGTCGTGAAAGCAGCAGAGTAAACTAGTGCGTACGAGACAGGTAGACATAGTTCTGAAGGATGAACAACTCAACGCATGCGCTGGCCTCTACGGCTATAGACCACGTCAGAAAGAGTCGGTTCAAAGAGGTTACAAGGTAGAACGAGTACTGCATTTTGGAAAGAATTCTTATGGTACGCATAAGTAAAAGGAAAATGCGCTAATCAAGCGTCCAGTGATAAACTGTTCAGCGGTCTACATATCTATTTACTGGTGGTTACGGAATGCCAAATAAGTTTTCAGATTTTACATTCTGTCGTTGAACCATTTTCAATCGTATTTGTTTCATCACTTCCTACTGTCCATTCATGGTTATCGACAGGACAGGGTCGATGGTGGGAGTACCACGAAGTAGGGAAATTCATATAAGAATGGAAAAAGGAAAGGGATAGGATAAACCTCGAAATGCGAAGTTCACGCTCCCGCACTTTGAAAGGAATGATGCCTGGAAGTGTTGACTTGAAAGTACAAGTTAGATGTGTTTGTCGGTCTACAATGAAGGCGATGACGGGTGACGTACAAGCCAAGGTACACTTCTGAGTTTCAGATGATAACAGTCATTTGATGCGCTTATCTTAGTTCGATTCATGCAAATAGGTAGTCGCATTCGATTTTTCTTGCGCGAGAAAATATTGGGCAGCCAAATACCAACCAGAAAATCGGATACAGGTGGAAGCTTAACTAAAACCATCCTACTTCTCCGTGAATCAATCGTCAAATTCTGTGTACTAGACATTTCGCGCGACGCATAAAACACGGGTCTCCAGTGATACATAAACCTCATGCTAACTGAAAGGAAGGGACGATGAACGCCACGAAACGAATCTACTTACAACCTGAGTGAAGCCGGATTTCAAATAGTTGTCAACGCGTACGCACATCGTTGACTGCACCGGAAGCAATAGCTACTTGCGGTAGTGGGAAGTAAATCAGTAACGTAGCGTGTGAGTACATGCATCTCACATTACTGAGTATGAAAGCTGAAAACAGCACAAGCCATATTGATCCACTATCAAACATCAGTCATAGGGTCCCGTGATCAGCCGAAACTCAAGCGTTGGTGTGTGATAGACAAAGCAGGCCTCTTGAGGGCTCACCCATGATTCCTGGCAAAAGCTGAGCTCATACTGTGCAAACCACAAATGGTAGTCTTAGGACTAACCTATCGGAAAACTTTTCAGCACTCTATTATTCTGCACCGATCAAAATCGCTAGTGCGACGACTCGCGGCCTAACTGAGTTGCTTCCGTTTCAATTGAACTCAGATTTAGTCTACTGTATCAATACCGCATATACCATACCATTTTTATCGTTAAATAAATGGGTCAAGTGTACATTCCGAGAGGCCGGTGAATTCACTGATGTACATGCTGATATTGAAACGTGGTTCCTTTACCAAATTGGTTCGTTGTTCGGTTGGTCCTCTCTTAGTCCGGATGTGAACCTAATTAATAGGGAATAATAAAATGCGCATAATAAACTACTGAAGGAGTTAAAACGATACAGTACACTTCTAGCTACTAGAGGGTGACCAATTTAGCACTTCAAATGCTTCACTTCCAAAACCAATCAGCAATTCTCATAAAAGTAATTCGGCTAAGTACGGACCACACAAGTGAGAGATGAAGTGACCTAGCGTTTACTTCACTCCAAATTTGCGATCTTTCTGGCAATGAAGTTTCGTGGCGAAGTATAAATACTTTTGCGTTATGATACATCTATCGTCGACAAACTGACTTTAGCTATCAAAAATTGGCTAGATTATCGCAAAAATACAGTGACCCAGCAACTACTCAGCGCATTATGCTGGTATCAATAGCACTACCAAATCAGTATTGGTTGGTTATTGCGCTGTTCTTATTCACTGGACTTCTTATTCGCATGGTTATCGCTCAAGCACAGCATGCAACTTCATACCGCTCTATGGAGACGCTCGGGAATGAGCCTTCGAAAAAAGCTCTATGTGTACAGTGCGACGTCCGATTCGTAACAACATTGGTCTGTGACCCTGGACTCTCCGAACTATCGAACGTCGAAGACTCTGAGGATTGATACTTAAGGTGACTACTCAAAATATGTTGGAATGATAGGATAATCGTTACAGTATCCTACGCCGCTCCTAATTGATGCAACGAAGCAGACTAGTGGTTGGACATGTCCTCCACGTCAGAAGCAAATTAGCGGGAGAAAGTGGTTCGCACAGCTTCTTCTCAAGTTGTTTTGTGGGAGAAATCCAACTCAGGCATTTGACGTACCTAGTCTTACCTTGTTGCTGAACTGGATCAAGTAGCGGCTATTGAGCCGGCCTACTGCAACGACAAGTTCTACCACGAAATTCTAGTCATACGTTTTACTGACTGATCCCGTCGCAAATACCGATTAAAGCGGCAATCAAGTGGCCAGACTATCGTATTTCACGGATCACCTGACATTCTGCTGTTATCCGACTAAGACTACTGTTGCAGTGTGCACTAGATGGTGTGTCATATGTGGCAAAGTAGACGTTGAAGCAGTTGCCGTTTTTCGGTGCATGGGAGTCAACGGCTCAGCGCAATCCTCCGTCAAGAATGACATGAAATATTTCTTAGACCCGGTTTCTTCCCGTTCGGTTGGACGAGGAGGTTGAAAAAGCGCAGTGCTGAGGTTCAATCCATACCAGATCTGTGGCAGCAACTACATTAAACGGTCAAGGTCACTGCTAATACCGCAATGCTCGGGTCGCGTTTGCCAATTGGAGGCACCTATGGCGCCAAAGCGGTATATCCTTGAATATCAAGGGATATGTGCATCAGGCTACAGTGCAGGCTGTTTTGTTGTATGGCTGTCAGACTTGGCCTGTTCGAGCAGCGGAACTGAGACGTATTCACGTGTTCGACAATAGTTGTCTCAGAACCATAGCTCGTGTGGGTTAGCGTCGGAGAATCCGTAACGAGGCAATTAGAGAGCGAGCTTTCGGTTGTGCAACAGGAAGTTCCATTGAAGAGTGTGTCCAGCACCAGAAGCTGCGTTGGTTAGGCCATCTATTGTGTATAACGACCTATCGTTTGCCGAAGAGAGTGCTGTTTTCCGTGCCCAATTCATAGTGGCTGAAGCAGAGATGTGGCCAATCCTTGACCTGGCAGAGGGGTATGAAAGAGATTACGAAATGTTTGGGTGCTGTTGGTGCTACTCGCCTACCAGGATGGGGATCGCGTGATCCCCACTGTGCCTGGTTGGAGGCGCTGCAAGATATGACTGCTAATGACGTTCGTGTTGTCAGTTTCTATCCAGATTGCCTGAATGAGTATCTGGAGGTGTAGGCACCTCGGAATGATTGTAGTAAGGTAGCACTAAGTCCCTTCCCTGTCCACCTTTATTCTTCTCTTCACAATACGGCTTTCAAATAAATCATGGTTGTACGGCAGCGAAGCATCAGTGTTGAACATTGATGTCATGCTGTCTATGATGATGATGAGATGGTGATGCAGGTGGGGAAGAACTTGGTTTCCGACGTACTGACTTCCAGTTCTACTAGTGCAGGTTACTATGCTGGTGCACAAATTGGATTTTCCCGAATCCCCGCCCAACAGAACGAAATCATCTGTGTATTTCAAGTAAGCTATCCAGGTTTTGGGGTCTAACTGGATTCCAGAGTATTTCGTCGATGTCCATTCGGGTGGATAATCGATTGCGACGTTGAACAGCACCAGTGAAAGTGGGCACTCTCATCGTACGCTGGACTCAATGTCGAAATCTGCGATCTTATTGCCATATACCCGGGCCCGAGTCTTCACGAATGAGCATTACACTTTAATAAAGTTTATGAGCTTCACGGGGACATCGTCAGCTAGCAGGATTGTCCACAGTGGCTCACGATTAATCGAGTCGGAAGTTGATGAATCGGAGTTAGTGACATAAAAGCATTTGGTCCACACAACCATTTCCAGACAGGAACTCTCCTTGGTTTAGCATTGTGCGCGCGCCCTGTTATCGGGAAAAACGCTGTAGAAGACGGGATAGGAAAATTTTTTGCAGCAACGTCAGTAAGACCGATTCCATAATAATCAACATACCGTTCGATCGCCTTTTTAGGGATGCGTAGTAATATTAAGGTATTCCAATCTCTTGGAACGGGTCAAGTTTTCCGGACCGAACAACGCAGCTTGTAGAACAGTTCGAGAAGTACGCGCGTTAGCAGGGATCCCGGCTCCTCCGGGAGCGTTTCCACCCTGCAGTTGTCTGACAATCGCGGAAATATCCACAGCTGACATGATGTCGTTTTGAGGCTAGACTGGTCTCAAGGTCCCGAGTTTTGGTTGGCGAGTGGTTTAACAGCTGCTTAAAGTTTTATGTGTCAGCCTCGATAATAGACAAAACCCCGTGATCTCCATCCGTTAATGCAGCTACAAAGGGGTAAGTCTGACTTTCTGCACACATGAACCCATCGTCAGTGAAGATATAGCCATCCCCTAAGGTGTCATGGAACTGGTACAACAAGTTGCGAAATAGACGATAAAACAGCCTCATCCATCGCTATGATGAACACTATTGAGGATAGTGGATCGCCTCACTCTTCTGCGGTAGTGAACTTCCCGAATGAGGAGGAACTGTTAGAACATTCCCACAAAACTGGACGATGTGCCGAACCATAGGGGACGACCCAGGCGGATGTGACAATTGTCACGGGATACCGAATCAAAAGCCTTCAAAATGTCAGCAAACGCCGAATTGAGGTTAGGAGTAGTCACTGAACAGTGAGGTAGCTTCTAAATACAAACTGGACTGGAGGCGGTTGAAACCTACAGTCCCAACAATTAACGACCACTGTGAAAGCATCAAACACGAATCTACGACGCAGAGATTGGTCTTAGTTGGTACGGGGGAATGGGACTTGAGACCTTGGAAACCAGAATGACCCGAATGCAAAACAAATTGGTGGACAACTGCAGGTAGTAACATCGATTTGAAGTATCCACCAAGAGCAACGGAATCAGGCCGACGAAGCATTCTGGGCGTGGGCTTATCTAAACCTGGAGGAGTAAAGATGGTCGATTGGACAGCAGAGTCCAATTCTTCCCCCGTGATCGCCTCGATCAAATTCCAATCCAATGGCAACACAGTGCGAATTAAACAGCTTTCTAAAAGCTTTGCAGCGGAGTGCCTGGGTCCAGTACTGTTCGGCGTCCGAAAAAAAACCGTAGTTCTGTATAATTTCTTCTGAGACCCACAGGGCACTGCAAATGCTGCGTCTCTCAGCCCTTGATAGTATAAGGTCTGGATGGCGGCGTAGTTGGCTCGGCGAATCTGCTTTTCGTTGGCCGGTACACGGTGAGCTTGCTAGCGACGGCTCCGAGAGACGGGGTCCCATGTGTGCGGAAATATAATGAAGGTGTGGAGATCCAGAAGCGACGGGACTTGCTCCGGTGGCTTGATGCTAGATGGCAACCCTCGATTATAGACCAGAAGGTGAGCATTAGCGAGTGAACATTTAGGGTTGGATTCCAAGAGCAACAAGTTACAATCAACGGTCTGATTGGAACAGGTGGTATGGGCCTGGGAGTAGGCTGAAGGTGGAGTCGTTTGATTGATGGTTGGGTTGGAGTCGGTAATTGACGCTTGCCTTGGTAGGGTTATCAGTTAAGCATATGTAACCTGATTTCGATATTAGTCGATCAATCGGAACGGCGCCGTTCGTGTAGCACAAGACAGCAGCAGCCCATCAGCCAGGCCTGAGACAAACTGTGACTCAGGGTGGGATCAGTGAGCACAGGAAGAATTTACTCAGTCAAGGTTACGTGAAATATGTTGGGTGGAACGTGCGTGTCGGATGTTGACTCAGGTCAATCTTCCTCGGAAACCGGCTGGAAAATTGGACGACCACCTTCGTGCTAACAACCGCATGGACGTGAGTTTCGCGGTGCGCCACCAAGCCACTTTCCGGTTTGCACTACTTACCACGGTACTCACAAGTTTCTACTGAATGCCGGTTGGAAGTAGTGCAGGAGCGCCAGCTGCATTATGTCGTTCATTGACGAAAGTAACGAATACTATGAGACAATTCAGGGTGTTCGGCCCAATCTTAGCTCACCCTGACTGATGACTCCTAATAAGGATGAAACAGCTATATAGTGGTTATCGGTTCTTCAGCATAGACTGGACAGGACGAAATAGCCATTAAAATTCCCGAATCTCCTCACACTACCAACATAATAATAATAAAGCCCCCTAACAGGATAAATTACGCTTATTTGTAGTGTCAGCGTATGCCCTCACTAACGGACGCTGAGAGAGACTTTCTGTTTGGACTGATTGACTGGCATTGTTTTTGCAGGTGACATAAGACCGCGAGTCAGTTCAATGAGACTAGTCGACGCCCGCAACATGGACAACGAGCAGCGACTAAAGTGACTGTTGACGACCACCCTCTTTGTCTAACATAAGAGAGAACACAAAACTATATTTTCACCTCCGGACAAGTAATAGAAGGGCGTTCCTGATTAGAAAAGCCAAAAACGGCTACATCCTTTAAATAAAGGCTGTGTTCGACTGTTCCGATTTTCGAGCACTAAAATGTCAAACAGGTGTTGACCCTAGTAAAATCTCGTGGCGGAATAAAGCATTATGCCTTCGGCTTAAGTTCGCATCATTTAGCAGGGACTTGTACTTTCTAGAGTTTTCACCGATATGATAATGATACAATCCCTGCCAGTTTCTTAAGCCTGAGAGATCGGAATGGTTTCAGGGCATTCGCTTGTGCACAATGAATGCGTAGACGATCTGAACACATGTAGATGTAAACAACATTCAATCAACGAGATTTTCGTCCTATAAGCAAAGCTAATTTCCGAAAAGTCGAGAAACACTGTACAACTGTTTAATCCTTTTGGGGAGTCACCAGCAGGCGCATTCCACGAAACTCCAGGCAGGTAAGAACCGGTGAACCCCCGGCTAGTAGTTGAAGATTGAGACGCTCAGCCGCGATCAGATGATGTGTGACGGTATGTCCTGTCTATGTGCTAGTTAATCACACTGCCGGTAAGCCGCTTTTGGCCGAACGGTTTGGTCTTCAGCTACTAGCCGGGAGTTCACGGGTTTGAATTTCTCTGGAGATTCGTGAGATACGCACTGCTGGTGATTCCTAAAAAAAGACTAAACAGCTGTACAGTGTTTTTTGGCTTTCCAGCATAAATTAATTTTACTGAGAAAACGAAGATCTCGGCTGGAATCCTCAGATATCTTCATTCTACAAAAAACCTTCAACAGCCCGAATAATTCGGCTGTATGATTTGGTATGCACTTCAAGCGTTGAACAGCGCTACATCAAGGCTAGTTGGAACCATAGCCAAACCTAATGCACGTATATCGACTGACTAGCGTTTTCGGCCGATTTAATTCGTTGGTCTGACTGAAGATGACGGATAGAAAAGACGAGATGACACCTATGGGTCGACAGCGCCAGCCTCCTTGAGTGAGGTCAACAGGACTGCAACGGGCTCCATCTTTTTTATACTTCAGAATAATACGAGCAGACATAGGAAACTTTCCAGTGTGTGACCATCTGTGCAGCCAAAGCATTGCCTGCGTCTTAAAGGAGCATAAAAGCACCCGTATTGGGGTTCGCTGAATGGTTTTTTGGAAGGACGAAGTCAATGATAATAGGTGAGTTGGCGTGATCATTTGCAGGAAAAAAGACGGTCTGTCACGCACAGTCCGTTCCGCTCAGTATTGTTCAAAACCACGCAGGGACGTGGAAGCCAACACTAGTAAACCAACTGGCTCTGGTAGTTGTCATCCACCTGGATGGGGACCTCGAAACGAAGTAGATGCCAACAGGCATGGCAAAGTCGCCTACTGATTGGAGTTCCCCCATCCGAGCTACTAACTTCACTGGATACCCTAACTCCTTCGTCATTCCCAGAATAAACGAAACTTGCAACAGCACATACATGTCACAAGTGAGTCAACAATTATGTATATTGGGATATCCCTTGCAATGTGCAATGCTCCCATCTCATCCCAATCCATTACTCACTGGGGAACAACGTTATGGCAGCAGGAATCGTTGTAGGAACTGTGTATGGCTTATGGCTGCTGATGATAAGGAACTTTGAGAACTTAGATGTTGTCTTCGTAGTGCAATATTCCCTCCATTGAGTCTTGCGTTCCAGCGATTTCAACATGTATATGAGCTCAAAAGTGTGCTTTCAGCCAGACTGCTACCCAAGTCAGGGGTCCGAAAACTACGCCCACCTGATGAGAATCAAACGGGACAGAACAGGTAGTGGGATTTCTGCGGATCTTGAGCAATCGTTCCATGCCACCTGTATCAAATCACCAGAGTTCTCACTGTACATCCGGATTCTGGCTTTGGCAGCACAGTAAGACAACCTCATCAGACGTGCCAGCTTATATGATGCCCTATCGTTTAGCATAAAGCTGCACAACAAATTGCACAAAGAAAACCGGCTGCTGTTTGTTGCTGGAACTGAAAACAACGTGCCAGTATCCACTACCATAAATCCTGCCGAAACGGAATCTTTCTTGACTATGCAGGGAGAGCGAATGGCTTTCCGTTGCAAAAACATTCAACAGGAGCGACCCGAAGTTCGTTGAAGCAGTAGCTAGTGAGTGACATCCCGACAGTCATCGCAGGCTGTCATGCACGCTTTAAGATGTAATGACAGTAAAATCGAGGCATTTCCTTTGGGGTGGGTATACTCCTAACTCCAGAATAGAGGACGTCCGCGGAATACCGTAGTAAACACTCGATCCAAGGGAAAATTGTCAATCATAATTTATGGTGTCGAAGCCTGGACCCCACTTTCTCAACTAATCAATAATACACACCTGTCGTCCACAATTCTTCTGACAGGTCTCTCTATGGACTATATTATGCTTGTTATCGACACCACGCATACTTTTGAAGGATCCTTTCATCAAAATCGCAGTGTGCTTCGTTCAGTGGACGCTTTCGCCAACATTTTAATGTCAACCTGTTGTACAAGCTAGGATCTTACTCATCCCCGAGCAGATGTGGACCTTGTCCAAAAGGACCTGCAAAAACGAGTGGCAAGGCATAAGCACTTTTAGCGAGAGGCACAAGATTGAGATGCTGCCAATCCTCTCTCACAGACCTTCAGAAATATCCCTCGCCCGATGGGGTTAGCTAGTCCAGTAAGGAAGAATTTTTACCTTGTGGTTTTGATGTACATAACTAGTCACTAAACCAATCCTCGAATTCCCATCATTTGGCAGAACAACGTATAGACACCCCTTGGTAAATCTGGTGTGACAAAATTTGATTGATTTTGGATCACATCCCCTCCTATCAATCAGTTCAGTAACCGGCAGGAAACAATAACCCGTTTGCTCGTTTAGTACCGTTTCGCATGATATGAGGACAGCGCAATCGTCTCTTAGTTCTGCTTGCTTGTAGTCAAAATGATCCTGAAGACGGCTGAGTTTGATAACTACGTTGGATAGGAGTTTGTCGACGCAATATTAGATGCGAAGTGATCCATTGAATACGGGCAACATACCTTTTTGCGCAGCATCTATGCACGAAAGCTAACAAGCGAATATAGAATAAGTGGTTAACCAGTTGGTTAGTTACTCAAATATAAACTGTTCTGATTCCAGCTTCTATGGTTTAGTCAGTTTGTTGACATCGAATTGCTCTATTTATCTGATGAAGTGTAGGGTGACAGTTGCGCATTACAGCCAACAGTTCTGACGTAGGACCGTCATTGTCCGTGTGACAAGATTAAATCTTTCAGGGTCACTAACCTTTGGTGTGTCTTGTTCCGGGGTTCCGACCAGGCGAGACAACAGTTGCCAACAAGACAGAATTGACAGTTAAGATCTTCGATGCTGCGTTGCAAGTCATGTGCTGGTCATCCCTGGATTGCTCAGATACTGTTGTGGTTGCCGGGGATATAAATGTATAAGTAATTAAACTTAGCGCTACTGAACATCGATTGGGTGGTTGCCCTGGACTGGAATCGAGACGGACGAAGAACGGTGAACACCTGCTGCAGTTGTGTGATGACTAGGGACTGTTTCTGTGCAGTGATAGCTTCCGAAACAACCGAACCCGCCTAGACACGCGGCGTCCTCGCATGCAAGTCTACCTCCAGGACGGGTTGACCACATCACTAAAAGCTATAGGTGACGTGGGTCAACTACCGTTGTGGAACACCTGTGTGGATTTCGGTCACGCGCTTGTCTTTGCTGCCAATCGTTGCGCTTTTCAGGGGCGCGCAACATGCACACACCTCGCCTGGCCACTGAGAAGCTATCGGACCCTGATATAAAGCAAAATCACCTACTGAAGTCTATTTCCAACAATACTTCTTCTGATGTTGAATCTTAATGGAAAGTATTATCCGCAGTCTTGCAACATGTGGAACGCTCCGCTTGTAGAATGGCGCGATCAACTAGACATAAGAACTTGATTTCGAGCAACACCAACATTCCCCGTACCTCGGACACATGTTCTACCTGGTCGAAAGTACAATGCCACTACTAGACGAAATGTCAGACTACAGGTGAAGTAGGAGCATCTGCGTGGAACGAGAAGCTTGATGGGTCCAGAAGGCTGAGGAGATAGAGCAGAGGAGATGCCCCGGGATACGTTGATACGTTCAACAGGCAAAAGAGGCCTCTGGAGAGTGCGATAGTCACTGATAACAACAGTACCCGTAAAACAGAAGAGTGTCTGAATTGTTGAGTTGAAAACTTTCAAAAACAATTCAACTGGCAAGCGCCAGTTGCTCAGCCAGACTTGATCCTGGAACCCCCAGTGCTTTCGGAAGCAAGCAAATGACCCTCAACCGGCACTGAGCTGCTGGAAATCATCATTCGGTGCTTATCGGACTTATTTGCCCTTATTCCGGTGAAAGCGACCATCCCAACCAACAGATGTGAATCGACAGTAGTCAGTCAGTCAGCTTTTCAGCTATAAACTATGTACCAACAGGACGTTGGTTCCAGCTGCTACAGTTTCCATTAACGGAAAATGGGAGACCGTGGGCGATACAACTAAGCATTGGAGGCGATAGCTTTGATGCATGAGCGTCACTAATTGCGCGATCGACTCATCACTACCAGTGTCATTAACCGTTAGTGAGTTGAGTCCCGGGGTCCCCATTAAGGGAGGCGGCAGCTGTCGACCGGAGTGAGTTTACTGATTAGCATTTTCCCAGTTCATCCACCTCTCTGGCATGCGGAGTACATGCCACAACCAGATGAACACATGCATCATGAGTAATTCATCCATCGCGAGAGGGTTCCTTTTCCTAAAATCACATGGCGTTCCTCAGCATTGATAACCCAATGTTCCAACGATGGTCATTTTTCGGAATGTACAGTCTTCGAACATGCCTCTAAGAGTTCGAGGAGTGACACTGTTAGTTGTAGAACATAAGTATCTCGGAAGTCGCATTAGATCTGACGAAATCAGCGCACTAATCTCAAAGGGCAGAAATGTGTTTGCAAGTTTGCGCCAGTGGGGTTAGCAAAAAAATGTATATCATAGAGTCTCAAAAGATGCGTGTACGGGACTACGGTGCGGGCTGTATCGTTGTACGCCTGTGAAACTTAACCACTTCGGGTAGAGAATCTAACATATCCTTAGGTCTTTGATCACCTGTATCTCAGAATTATAGTTAGAATCGGCTGGAACTACCGAATTATCAATGAGATCATATGAAGCAGATGTTACTTCACTCAAAGAATGAGTCCAGCATCTCAAGCTAAGCTGGCTGGGCCTACCAAGAAGAGCGTTGTTTTCCATCTCTAATTAGGAGTGGCGGAACAGAATTCGACATGACAGAAGGAAATGAAGGGTGCTATTTGTGCTCTCCACCTTACAAAATAAGGTCTACGTGATCCTCACTGTGCTTGCCTGGAGACAACGAAAGATGTGGTGGCCAAGCGACGTCAGTGACGTCCATGGTGTCAGTTTCTACCCAGGTTGTCTGACTGAGTGTTGGAGGTGTGGTAGCTAGTTCTAGGTCGCCCACCCTGTCCCATTTTTATTGTAAGGCTTTGTTCGAATAAATTGATATGCTTGTAAAACGAACAAGCACCAATGTTCTCATCTGGCGTTGTTGCCAATGAAGATGTTTATGGATTGGTATGAGAAGTACGCACACCCTTTGTATACTTCGGCTAGGATCCCAATTTCTTCGAGAGATTTTCCCTTCCTTAGATGACTGACGATGCGCGAAATTCCTTAGTCCGTACGAGCGAGGAGTAAATGGTTGAATCCTGCAGATCTCCCTGATGGTCGTTGAATACCCGGATGAAGAGATTTTGCCGGTAACGTCTGGGGCAACATGTCCAACAGCTTACGTTGAACACAGGGGATGATGTCCACCCGGGGTATAGTGAATGAGGCCAAGTGTATGCTGAAATATCCGATACTTCTGATAGCACGAGGCAGAATAGCCTGCTCGATGACACAGTTCGGGGGGTGGGGGGGGGATACGGACGTTCGTCAGCTAAATCCACTCGAGATTTAACTCAGTCTGGGTTAGTCAGTACTATTCTGCCTGATATGAAGTACAATAAACTATTTCCTATGGTGCCTAGAACTGTTAACGACTAGCATACATGACCAGATCTGTGTGGAAACTAAACCAAATTGGTGGCTAATATAAAGAACGACATGCGGGGTTTGGTAGAGTATGGGTACAATTTAGATTCACGTTGCCTCAGCCGATATTTCTGACAACAAGCAAAACATAGAAACTACTGGTCTCTCCACCCAGCTTGACAGATGTTTTGTAGACCTTCCGCCACCAATTGAGGAGACAGTCTCAGTGTATCGATGGGTCGGTATTTTCTCGTCTGCTTGCGTCACTGTAGTCCATGAAGAGCACGTAATATCTTTTAAGTGACTGGTTATTTGAGGTGAATGTGAAACGTGTTGTGTTGGTCGGTCCTCCTTCTACTTGACTGGTCAATTAGAGACCCTTTTAACATCAACTCCTTCAGCTGATTGGCCCATTCACAAATTCTGTTGTGTTGCGGTGCGATTTTCTCGAACCGACTGGTTCGTACGAGATCTTTCACCTAATTTTTATTCATGATTATGTTTGGTCTTACGATGCGCTGGTACAGGTTCTGGTCGAACTGGATTATTCAATGGTTTTTAGGTTCTTTTAGTTCCTTGTCTCATTTCTTGTACTCATGAGGATAATATTTGCTGCTTTCACGTGGAGGCTTGCGGGCTGGCGAACCTCCCAACGACCAGCTGCCTTGAGCCTACAGCGTCGGAAGTTGACAACAGTGCACTGAAATATTGGTTGCCTCCTGGTAACTTGTGGGCATTGATCATCAAAGCTTGCTGTCGAGAGGAACGCGTGGCGGTTGGTATTGAGATAGGAAAAGTCCACTATATTACAGATTGTCACTAGCCCTCTGTTAACCTCATTTGACCCGTGGAATATTTAACAGAACTGTGATTAGACAAATGATTGTTGGAAAAACGTTTGACCACCTACCTTTGCTCCATTGTGAAAAGGTAATTTCTGGAAAACATCAAGAATGATACTGGGGGTACACTCACCTGAACCTCTTCCATCTGCTTCCGAACTGATTCCACATCTTCTTCCGCCTTTAGACGAGCCGAAGCTTCCTTGTCGTGTTTAGCCACTATATCAGCCAGAGATGCCAAGCGCGCTTTGGTGTCATCCAGTTCACGCTGGAGTGTATTCTCCGCATTCTCTCGCTCTGCCCGCTCAGCATTCAGCTGCTGCTGGTTGAACTGTGATTCACTTTGTAAACGTTCATCCAGATGCTCCCGGGCTGTGCTACAACGGGTACACATAAATGGAAATGTTCGGAATACATTTGGGCAACACCCTTAGGAAACGATTTCCAACCCCCCTTTTTTCGTGTTGTGGACATACTAAGCAATTTACACGTCTTTGGCCGCTGGCCGGCTCCGTCAACTGCAAATGATTGGCCATTAATGGAAACCCAACCGAGCACAGCATTTTCGGGTATGACACCCAAAGCAATGATCAAATGACTAAGACGATGGGATACTGAAGCTGGGTCGCCAGGACTCCGGAGAGCAGAGCCGGTTCGGATTGTGTTGAGATACATTATGGCAACAGAGTTATGTATGCCTCTCTTGAAGGCAGCCTAGAGCAACAGCCAGCGAAGAGTGTGCGTTGACCCATTTGACATGGAGTACGGGCACTGAACGCTACCATGTTGGAAAGATGCCCTGAAGTTGGAAACGCAGGTTTGGTTTACAGTTGTCGATTAGAAGGCAGGGAACTGTTACCAAATTATAGGAGTTAGAAACAGAGTGGATGGCACTGGCAAGGAGTGGTGGACTACTGGATAATTTGATGCCACGTGCTGTTACTTCCCGGTTGCCTACACCACAGAACGGGGTCTATTAGAGGTATCATACCTTCGTAGAACTAATAAGGTTCATCCAAAAAGCCATGGGAAACAGTGGGATCACGTTCCCGAAATCAGACGCTCAAAATTCTGTCCAGATGGACAGTGAAGTGACCTGCTTAACGCAGTAGACAGGAGGTACGGCGCAGAAGTCTGAATCCCTATACTGCATTCAGTAGATTCGTTTGAAGTTGCATCAAGCTCTTGTTTCCGACTACCTAGGAGAGTATTCACGCACTGGGTTCCGAATGGCATATGTGGCCTGCTTTTTTTCCTGAAAGTTAACGTTGGTGGTTGAGACTGGATTATTTCGTGTGCTATATCCAGAACCTACAATATAAAGGTCCTACCCTAGAAGCACTGGTAAACTGACCCAACGCAAAAAGTCACGAAAGTTGGTCTCTTGAGCTCAAAGAATGCACACAGTGCTGCCAGCTAAGGTGGCCCGGCTATATGTTACGCATGCCGAGTCACCGACGGTCAAGAGGGGCACGGTTTTCCGTGCCTAATTAGGAGTGGCGGAAACCTAAAGCTGAACAGAATTCGATATGACAGAAGGAAATGAAGGGTGTTACGAAAGGTTTGGGCACTGTTTATGCTGTTCGCCTTGCAAGATAGGATCCACCTCCCTGTGCTTGGCTGGAGACACTGAACGATACGACGGCTAAGAGATGTCAGTAGCGTTCATGCTGTCAGTTTCTATCCAGATTGTCTGACTGAGTGTTGAAAGTGTAGGCATCTCGGATGTTTGTGGTAGGCTATTCTTAGGACCCCCTATCTGCACCATTTCTTTCTTCTTTCCATTACAAGGCTCTATTCAGGTAAACTGACACGATTGCACGGTAGTGAAGCACTACTGTCCTTATCTGGTGTTGTTGTCAATGATGATGATGATGAAGACTGAGAGTCTCTTGTTGGGTGGCACACTTTTCACCAATGGAAAGTGTTCAGTGTCCTGTTGCGTGTAGTGGCTGGAAAGATGACTTGACGGAGCAGTTGCCGGACTTTCTATCGGTGTTTTTATCCCAGCCAGGTCCCCAGTCGAAGTGCAGTAATTGGGGCGCCAAAACATCCCAAAAATAGATGACTACGCTCAAAATAGCTCAGAATAGGTCTTCTAATCGTATAAGAGAAGTCCTGCCATACTGCGGCCACAAACTGAAAGGACATCGGAGGATAAATCTCCCGAGAGCAACCCCTGAAGACGCGCCCATTAAATTGTTAGAAGAAAAGTGGCTTATTGAGAGCTATCAAACCAGTGGCATGACACATGTATTCACACCTAAAGAAGTTACGCAGAATTCTTCGCCACTTAACTTTAGTTAATAATTAACTAATAACAATTACATTTAATTAATTATTTTAATGTCATATGGTTAAAGTAAATTGGATGATCAAATACAATCCAAATGTTGGTTAAAGTAGGCGTTTGCCTAAATATGGGTAAATTTTACGTCATTCTAAAACAAACAGCAAATTATCACTTTGTGAGAGGAGGGTACGAGCAAAAAGGGTAAGCTGGGGATAACGTGCGAGAGTGAATACGGAGATATCGACTGCCCACTGTAAGGCAGGTTTGGAAAACGAGCATTAAATGTACGTGTTATCGGCTGATGGCTTATCGTTTTTTAATAGGCGTTCGTTTTGTGGGGCAAACTAAACCGTTCCGCCAGTGCAGAGGCAGGACTCACAACAAACATGAGGATTGATATACTACGGGGTCATACAGAGCTAGGCAGGAACAGTTGAGAAATCAATGCTGAGCTTTCTGGTGGGTATTTGGTGCCCATGAGGTATCTTGAGATTGTTATTACGTGGAAACTGCTGACTTCAATGGGTGCAGAACACCCCCGGTTGAACACTTGGGAACTAACTACATTTAACGGTGCACAGGCAGTAGTGATGGCATTAGATAGGCTAAGTAAGTATGTCAACCATAACGTCACCTACCACCATATACCAAGACAAGTATGATTATTTTGCCGTCAGAATAACTTGGAATAAAAGACGAAGTAGTCGATTTAAAGGTCTGGCGGGAATGATGGATAACGTGATTGCGAACTTCATCTTATCCCTGAGTTTCTCGTCCAGGTTAGTTAAGAGGCATAGTCCAATGCTAAAGCCATTCATATCTCACCGTGTTGTTCCTAGCTCCACATAGGACTTTTGGGTTTATGTACAGCTACACCAAATTCCACTGATGGCATGCCATAAGGAAGTCAGACGAAAATTCACTCGTTACACACCTACCGAAGTGATAGATTTTCTTCATACAACTTTAGAGCGAGCAATTCGAGTTCTGTTTTATCACTGGGTAAGTGAATAGGCTGTTCACTCAGTTCAGTTGCTGATTTTGATCGCCGTCCAATCAAAGCATCATAATGCGATTGCAAAGTTTCCATGTTGGTCTGAAGGGCTTCACGTTCGATGGTCAGAAGTCGAAGATTGGTCTCAGTGTTCGTCCGGTGAGCCTATCACAAAAAAATAGAAAATACAACGCCACAAGAAAATAAGAAACGGCATCTTCCCGGTAAGGACCTGAAAGTGAAATACACCATAATATGCATGATATTTCAGAGTTATTTCGCAGTCTCAATAGGCGAGCACTCTGGCTCCGATGAAGATCAGAAGAACGAAGGGGAAAATTAGGATGTCATAGTCTTGCTCTGCACATCAGCACGCAAATGCCACCGAAATGGGAGCCTTACAGACCTTTGAAATATCAACTTTTTCCTCATTTCGGTTTATTTTAATCGATGATGGGATGAGCAGAGATAAATCCGGAATGTCACGCAAGACTTCACTGCTGTGTTACATTCTCAAACAAAAAGGAAAACCAATATTTAAAAACCGGAATTTCGACTAGCTCAGAAACAAAGTGAACGCAAATCAAAGTAGAAGTAAAGGCGATTACATATATACTTTTGATCATTATGAGGAAGAACCGAGCTCAAACACAATGAACCTTAGAATAATATCAACTCGCATGCTCGCTAAACATTGGATGAACGATATCGTTAGTAGTGTGCAGGCACAAGCAGCTGGTGTATGCGGTGTCACTGAGACGGCAGAGCTTCTAGATTTCGTGCCGACTTCACTTGTACGCCCGCGATAATCCAACACATGTGAATGTGTAAGTGTTTATGCAGGTTTTTCTCCTGACTTCACCAAAGGTGGTATTTGACAGTATTGCCGTCTCTCACCCTTTATTTTCAGAAGTATACCAACATCCCGAAAAAAAGTTCACTGATGTAGACGGTGCACCGTTTCGACAAGCTAACCAGACCACTTCCTGGATGAGTGTGCAGAAATACTTGGCTCAGGCTCCCATAAGAATGAGCCGCAATAAGAGCAACAAAACCAGGTGTGGCAAAAACAAGAAATAAATCATGTATGACCACAGTGAAACACATTAGGCCAAAGAATACCTTTCCTGAATTAAATGTGGGAAAGACCACCGTTTCCAAAATTCGAAGATGATAAAACATAGGATATGAAAAGGAATGAGAAAGAGAAGTCTACGTAGACAGTCAACACACAAATTCAGACTAAACCGATTAGCAGAATGCTGACTCACGCGGTAATTAGACATTAAATCTTCCAAACGCCCACTGAAGCGAGTTATTGATGATTCCAGCAATTCTATTCGTTTGGCATGTGTGATTGTACGTGACTTCAGCTCGGTCTCCAAGTCAGATTGATTCTGGAGGGCCACTGCCAATTGACCAGACTTCTTTGCTAACTCGTTGGTCAATTCCCGTAGATTTTTGTCCTTCAGCTGGAAAATTTGACATAACAGGCATATGTTTTACGTCAGACTTATCGTTAAGCAATTGAACTTGCTGGGATGTAAAAAAATGCATTAATAAACCTATTTTATGAGCTGTTTTGGTAGGAAATGTCAGAAAGCTTTCACACTCGGTCTTATTTTGTGTGGTTCAAACATAGCGGTTTAATTAAGAAAAGAACGAACGTGGTGATGGAGGTTGGATTTTCGTGACTGAATGACTCAATAAAAGGTATCGCAAGTAATAATAATAAGAAATCACGTATGTGATTAGGTACATCCACGGATAAATATGTAAGTGGGAGGAGAAAGTGTAAACACGTTAATGGATCACTGAGCGCCTCACAAGTAAACTGGGCCGTAGGAATAGAATAGTTTATAGGCTAACGTAAATGCAAGGGTCGCATAAGTTTCTTTTGATCAGATTACGAAGGCGTCTACCATCGAAGCGCAGCGTTTGTAGCCAGTTTAGTTGTGCCCAGTATGACATGGAAGGTCCGCTCTTCTGTGGCGTAAGTGTTTTCGGCAACACAGGACACAATTGTACTCGGGCTACGCGCTTTCCAAGACCTATTCATAAAAACTCGACGAGGTTTGTGTATTTTGTCCCCAAAAGCGACAGAAGCATACGAATGAATATAAAGAAAAACCGGCGACACATTGACAGTTTGTCATTTGGATGGATCTTGAGGGTAGGACTGAAACTAACAATCGAGTACAGATCAGTGGAGACGTACGTCGTTTCAAAGCAGTGAGGTGTTTTCTGAATGAGGGTTTGATTTGAACAAGCTTTCTTTCAGTCAAGTGATGCTTAGATGTGTTTTATACAGTGCATGGACCTGAGTTTGACCCGTTCCTAGTACAGGCTTGGCAAAACTGTGTTTTGCACATCTTAGTTCGATCTGTAGATGGTGGGGAACAGTCTTATCAGCCACTTAGTCAACCAACTGACTAATTTAGCTTTTGCTGTGGCGAAATGAAACTATCAGAACGAATGTGCTGACTTGTACAAATTGCTACATTGCGACGCTCGTCAGAGCAGTAGCATCAAGAAAATTTCAGTTCAGGAATGAATTGAATATACTGAACGCACTTAAGCATACTCAGAATGTTTACTAGAGTGATTTTAGCGTTTGCCAGTAAAGAAATATCGACCATTAGAAGACTATCAGTTTAGTCGGTTATGGGGAAAAGTTAAATAGACTAGCAACAAGTCAAGCGGGATTCTCAACAACACATCATTCCACATGACTCGTTATTTGTTATCCTTTCCGTTTGTTGTGTTCGTCTGCGGACTCTGTCACCCACTGGAACATCGGATTGCGCTGTACTTCGCATTCACTGCTAACGAAGTTCCCCAACAGATGAAGGCTGCAGCAGAGCACCCGAACCAGCTTTGTTTCTCCCAGTGTCTCTTAATGAATATTTTCGGCCACGGACGATGCTTGTCTAACTTATTTGCTTCGACATGGAGACCGTCGAAACTAACGGATGTGAGCTAACAGTAGTGCCCCATCTCAAAAAAGTGCTCGCAGTGAATGTGGCACTCACAGAGGCATTGGCTTGAACTTTATTCCAAATGGGCTCTGCACTGCTTGTCCTACGTCATCTTACGAAGACGTGCGAAGACGGGAATCTAGAGTAGCGACCCAGAACGACCTTCACACTCCGTTAGAGAAACGACATGAATATAGGTGCCTTGAACTCTCCGTGTTCAAGCGTTTCAAGCGTGCGTTCAACTCTGTCAACCGATTAGTCCTTTTCAACACGCTTGTACAAGAGTATTCTTAAGAGGTTCATAAATAGCATGTACTGTTTGTATTCACACACTTCTGGGTGCGCAAACGTGTATCGGGAGCTCACCAAAAGCTTCCCTACAAGCAGTAGTGCCCAACAAGGATGTTCACACTCTCCAATTCTTAAAATCATGGTTGCTGAAGTAATGAGGCAAACCCTGGAGGGTCTCCCAAAACCCCGGTCTTCAGAACTCTCCGAGTGGGAACCTTGTCATCCAGGTCATCCAGTCCTTCGATATGAGCTTCGCGCCCACAAAATCAAAGTCATTCATCGGAATTTACAGTTTCTGAACATGCCTGAAACTGCGTCACCCTATCCAGCGACCAACAATCATAGCATTTCTCGAACTTATCTGCTTTTGACTCCGCTGATCGCCGGAAATTGTAGTAGTGTCCGGCCATGTTCGTATGCCAGATGACTGCTGGCCGTATAACTTCGGACACCACTTTTTCCACTACATGTGTCTTGCGTTTCTCACTTCGCATTGCTTCTAAAAAGGAATTTATCAGACTGTGTTATTGAGCCTTTCCGCGCAGTCAGATTGATCCACCAGGATCGTTCTGGCTTCTTCCTTCTGTCCAGATGATAGGATTACATGATTCGATCGTATCATTTCAGAAGCATCAAAATGCGCCTGTGCGAAGATCTGCTTGAAACTTAGTTCATAGTTGAAGTATTCGCAAGATAAACTGACAAGCGAAGGCTTTAGTTGTTCTGTCCTTAGTTTAGAGTTACTATTTTTGTACTTCCGAACGACTCCTTGCTGAGACTGGATTAGTTGTCTTCGGAAATGTCGCGGATACGCATCGCCAAGGCACGATAACTGGCCGCCGGATATGCACAAATCGCGATCAAATGTTCGCCCAGTGACGGAATCCGTATGCCACGAGAGGACCCACTTGTTCTGCGTCACCCTTAACCGTACTGAGCCATTTGTCCTCCGACGCGACAACGCCATCCTCAACATGCTTTAGGGATGAACCTTTGCTTCATAACCTCAGTACCGCTCCCCTGCAACGAATACCTAAACGTCGTTTAAGGGATTGGAAGAGAGGTCGTAGTTGATCTCATCACTGGAAATCTTTTCCAGATCGAAAAATCTCACTATACGTAAAATATATCAGTGATAAAAACTCTTAGCTTTCGGATATCCTCTGCACGTACAGATCAGGTTAGGAGGCAATGAAAATCCTAATTTTAGTGAATAAGCTAAACTTAGTTCTTATTCATAAGACGGGGTTGAGCTCAATGAAGGCATGGTGGGCATGTTGATCGGACAATACGGTGAAGTATTTGAAGTCTGCAACCTGTTGGATTATTTCACCCCCGATGTTTGGAGACTGGACTGGTGGAAGAATTGGTCTGCGGCGTATGGATTTCCAGTCGTACGGGTGGTGCGTAATAAGTTGGACTATCCAGTAGACGTTAGTTTTCCAAATTCATCACCCAAAAGGACGAATGTCATCAGCATATTCTAAATCAGCTACATACGTTTGGGACCCAACTGGATGCCACAGTACCCATCCAATGCCCCTTCGAGTGACCAAACGATAGTGAAGTCAGAGAGCACCGGTGAAGGTGGACAGCTTTTCTGTACATTAGACTCGATGTCAAACTCTGTGGTTTCATCGCCGTATACCTGACCCGTGCCTTCGCTATTGAGTAGTGGGTCTTAGTGAGCTTCACGGGGATACAATTAGCCAAGAAGATCGTTTATTGGAACAAAATAAGTCTATACATGTATCGCGATATCTCGAATATCGTACCAAATGAAACATGAGGCGGCAGCAGCACATTCAGTTGCTTAATAACATCGTAAACGAGAGATTCAGTTGGGTCCCAAGTGAGTCTCCCGTCAAAACCAAATTGGTATGCAAATGAGTGTATTTCGCTAAAATACACATCTGATCTAGTAGCTATGCGACCTGGAGGCATTTGCTGGTTTTCCGGGCGGCTGAGTGCCACGGTTTTGATGCACTGTGGAGGATACTTCTTTCTCCTAGTCAAATCCTTTTTCGTATAAACATGTGGTCTAGAACTCCTGTGCTTCCCGACCCCAAACGTCTCACAATGTTCAGACGATAAGGACCACCGTGTGCCAACCAGAACATAGTCTCTTTGATAGACTGTGACCGCGCTCCGTGAGATTTTTCCGAGATGCTGAAAAAGGGTATTGCTGACAGCGAACTTATGGAGGGAGGGGAAGTTTCTGAACCTATTATACTTTTCACAGTGCTGGTCCAGTTCAAACCGGCCAGGTATACGGTGCCTGTTGCCGTCTTGTCCGCCAACTCGAGCATTCTAGCCACACACTACTATCAGGATATATCGGCTCTAGGCTGTCCATAGAACTCGTCCTTAGCAGCTGGGTCTGATACGGACACAGAGGCGCCAACGGCTATCCTTAGCTTACAGAACAGAACTAGCTCAAAAAACTGATCGCTAAAATTCCCAATCTGAACTCCCACAGCTGTGCCAGCTGAACACCGGTTATCACTGAGCAATTAGAGAGCTGCTTCAAACGGGCTACGACATTCCACCAGCCAAGAAGGGTTGTGGTATAATTATAACGGACAAATAGGATCATATTCAAATGGCTGCTTGTGGTCAAGGTGAGCAACTCCCCTGATAATAATACATCGTTAGAAAAGTGGATCGCGAGCGAGCTTTCAAATCTATGGCTCCATGGCACACGCGGCCAATCAGCACGGTTAACTCCAGAATTAGATGCGAGTTCCAGACTCACACAGAAGAAACCTCATCAAAACTCACACTGTGTATGAGCTACTCTGTTTATTGACTTCCAAATCTTTCAACCCAATTCGAAATGGTATCTCTCCATTTCTCAAAGGATTCACTGCGATGAACTGGATAATGTTTGTAATGAGTTCCGAAAAAGAACCGACTCCCATTTTTAGTGTTTTCTCACATGGGACAGCTACTCTGACTGAGAATCCCAATATGAGAGCATCTTAAAGAAACTATTTTATCATGAACAGAAAATGTTAGATTCCTATTTGAGGGACAAGCCCAAGAATAAATGGATGGCATTGGAATGGGTGATCTACCTGACCTAATTAATAAATTAGGTATGTTGGGTATTACACCAGCACGCGCTACCCTATATAACAATAGGAAGCATGAGTTGAGCTACTGTCAAGGCACAAGCGCTCAGCTAAAAGTGTCCAGATGAAGCTGTGGAGTATGGCTGTAGTGTTGAAAGGAATTTCTACCTGCTAGTCAGGTAGGTTTAACCTTCAAACGAAAAGTAGTCATTTTCTAACGATCTTTGGGTATCTTCTGGTCAGACTGATGGATAGTCGTACGATTTTAGTACGAGTGTTTATAATTTTTTTCGCAACCTGCCGCCTGGAAATTGATGGAGGCTAAATTTGGGTCCCAGTGTCTTTTCGTATTGGCCAATCATTCACAAGGTGAACAAAACTGAGAGATGAAACCATGGTACATGTAGACAGTTCATGGCTAATGCCGATGAGAAACACGGATTGAAACCAGGAACTTGTGCTCGAAAAATTGAGTCATCACATAAATTTTTCGGGGTAGGAAATGACGCCCTATATGACGGACAGATGTAACATGATGTCCAACACGATAACACACCTACTTGTTGATTTGACTGTAGAATTTGTAGTTGGTGTTCATAGTTGGAGCACATAATACACCCTGTCGAAGGACGTTGATCTGTGTCCTTTAGCCTTCTTTGCAAACGAAGCCATGAAGCTTCAGTGATGGGACTGTCCATCACGAAACTGGGCGACTCAGTCTGACTAGCGCGCCGGACAACATTCGAATCAGAGTTCGTTGTCTCATGGTTCTCCGTCGTATTATCCTGTACAGAATCCGATAACGGAGGGTCACCTGTGCGTAGAAACATCCCACGTGGGTAAAACATCGCACGCATCAGTGAAACAATGAATACTAGCTGTCAGAATTTCTGCGTTTATATGATTATAAGATATATCATCACCGGAGAGAAGCAGGGAAAACCCCTCTGCAAACGGCACATACCCATCTGACCTATTTAACATGCTGTTTTCGGTGTTTACTTGGTGTGTTACGAGCTTCGTACCTACTGTGTGTGGCACATCTAATTTCATGACCTGTTCATTGTGAGAACTGAAAATAGCAACAAGAAACTGTGGCCGTCAATGGCCGGAAGTGAGTTGTTGCGCAGCCACATTTCAAGCGTCTGGTTGATTTTATTGTTCGTATACGAGGAAAAACATTCGTTCGTGTCCAACGTAAACGGTTGGTAGACAATTTTAATGCCAGTATCTCACGAACGTGGGCTGTAAAAACCTAGGGTGCTGCAGAAGCGATAATAAGATGGATCCAGAGATTTGAAAAGGATTACCGCAATGGAAGAAATGTAGAATGCTCGTTAGTGAAAGACGATAGACAAGATTGGAACACCTGTTTCGAACAAACGAGAGACTCAGCTGGCTTCCAGATGACTCTCACGTCAAAGCCAAACTGGTATGCAGATGAGTGTATTAGTCACATTACCTCAAGTTCAAAAAGTTGAATCGTTTTACTTCTCGTAAGGAGTAGGGATTGGGACAACTTTGCATTGACGGCAATGGAGACTGACGCGTGAGATGCCATTTACTGTGGTTACATTAGCTCGTGGTTTCTGGTCCCGAGATACACAATGGCAATATTTGACAACAGGACTCAATACACTGAGCGGGGTTGCGTGGTCCATTGTAACAACATAGACCGCACCATTCTGGATTGTTTCTATTCCACATATGAATAACAGAAAAGGGGAGAAAATGCCAGCTTTTACTGGTTGAACAGTTAAAAGGTGTCTTTCGCCGGTCGTCATTGTGCAGTGGTAGATAGAACAACAGCTCATGTTCAAATTCTCTTCGTATTAGCCGTCGAAGGATAATCAGCTCACCTCTGGCTCGGCGATAGTATTGAAAGAAAGGATTCAAGGACTCCAGTCCAGCTTGTCCGGATTCTCTAGATTTTGTAATCCGTCTACTTGGCGCATTAAAGCCCTTTGAGCTCACTTTATTCGTTGAGGTTGCCATGAATTACGCGGATATGTTGCGCCTCACCGTTCAACAGATCAACCGTTCAAGATCACACAGTGAACGACAAAAAAACAGACAATGATGCCAAGACGGGAGAAACTCTACTGGAATGATCAATTTACACAAAATAGGACACACACCCCTAGCAGGCCGTGCGTGAGAAAGAACAAAGTCCCAACTGGCTTCGAATACGGGAAAGTTTCTGGGACGCAAACAGGGATTGCAATTTCTTTCAAAAATGAACAGGTTGATTTAATGGTCAGTCATATGGTACAGAACACCGGCGACACGATCATCACCCACAAGGGACAATTTCGACCGGATCCCGAGGGTGGTTCGTGTTTAGAGAACCACACTGTGGTCTCTCAGACATAAAAATCATTTCAATTCTTGGGCTGTTCCCGTTTCATAACGATATGAAAAGAAAGATTTCGCACCACGAAGACCGAACACAATAGATGAAAAGTAAATTCAAGAGCTGAATATCGTGACCGACTTTGAGGACAGACGATTTGAGCCTAGATTGCAATTCACTGGCAAAGAAAAACGATCCGTTTACAGAAGTATTGTTTGACGAAATAATTCCCAAGTGACTCAACGATGTAGGTCCGCACTGGACACTTCGTGTGAACAGATAAATCGGACATCTCATGTAAAGGATACAACTGGAATCGCGAACGCCAAAGCACCCAGGCGCTTGAAAACGCATCATCAATCAGTACGTCCAAGCTCGAGATGGTTCAGTGCTTAAGGCGCGAACTTACTGACCGGAAGGTCCGTGGTTCGAACCCGACCTCTGCACCCTGACTGCTCCTCTCTAGGCTTGGGTAACCTGGCAGTACCTCAGCTATCTTGCTTTCTTCAGGAGGCATGGCAGCTAGGCACCGAAAGGGTGTCACAGCTGAAACATCATTAATATTAACATCCGAATATGGGCAAGAAGGAAGGAAGGAATTATACTGAGTTGAAAGTTCCTCACTGCAACCAGAAAGGGAGAACTTAGGTTTCCTGGATTCAAAACGATCCATAGGTAACAGTCATTCTAATGACGCTTTTTTCGACATCAAACATGCCACAGAGACAATCAGTCAGGATATGGATAAGGCTGCCCTCGTCATTTTCAACATGTTGCGCTAATAGGAAGTCACATTTCGGTCATCGTCACATCCATGCAATGAGATGGTGTCGAAGCCAGAACTGATCAACCAAATATGGGATAAGCTAACTGAGAAACAAATGAAAACCGCCAAACCCCGGACACCTATAGTGCTAAGCATTCAACTTGGTACAGATAAATTTGCAAGTAACTAAATGGCGTGGCAAACTGTAGGCCCTTCCAGGAAGTAAGTCAAACCGATCGTATAGTGTCTACCGTGTCTCTTTGGATAAGAGCACTTGCAAAATTTTTATTTTTACCTTCATCAGGTGTCTTGTTGTAGCTTTGCAAGACTGAATCTTCCAACATTCTGCGCAATCGAGCGATTTCATCCTCATATCGCTTGATGTAAGTTGCGCCCATGCGGATCAAGTCCACCTCTTCATTTTCGACGATGGAATTACCGTCCACCTCGCCGTAATGGTTTGAACTGTCCACGAGACGAGAACGGGGGGAAGATACATTCACTTCTGTTTCGATTGGAGAATTTGTGCTACTAGGGATACGAATGAGCGCATTATCACTTGTCAGTGGATGCTGAAGAGGAAAGTTTGACCGATTGACCGGAGGGGCAATGGGAGTCGAAAATCGACGTGAAACAGGACTTGCTGCACCCCGCAGAGCCTCAAACCGCGACAGCAATGCACTTCGCTCTTCTGCCCAGTGAGCACGTTCCTACGTGGCAAAATAGAACACGAATGGTGAAAATCACCACTTAATAACGGAACTGAATGAGATTTTTATGCGGAGAACCGCAAAAACCACAGGCCAAGAAGGATGAAAGAAAAATATCCACCAGGTCCAATCTCGCTGCCCAGGTGCATTTCAAACATGATCAGCTAGCAGCGTGGATATTCATGGCGCACTGGTGCCTACGTGATAGAGGGTTAATTGGAGTTGATTCACGGAGGTCGACAGCATCAACAATATTAGGTTTAGGGCTGCCTGGGAATAAGCATCATCATTCCGAAACTGTGGACCCAAATACCAATTAGCTTCGATCCAGGATCGCTCAGGCGAACCAGAGACTCCCATTTCATCACCTCTAAAAGGATTCCGCAGTCAACCGATACATGGTTAGTGTAGTACAAAAGTCGACAGGGAGATACCCGCAGTAAACATTTTTGAAAGGAAAATTGTGTGGTGCTAATCAGTGATATATAGTTAATACTTGTAACTGCACGGGGTCCCAACGTGGTCGATTGGAGGTTGGATATAACCACGATTAGCACACTTTAGTAGTGCCTAAATATCAATAAAATCAAATGGTGACTTAAACAACGACTGTGGGTTGTTAAAACGCTGAATAATTAGACAAAGACGGTTTCGGCAACGCACACATATCACATATTATGCTGACTGTTTCGATAAACTGTACAGGATGAAACCAGTGTTGGCGAATTCATCTGCGGAAAAGATGGGTCAGCAGCTCAAACGTAAAAGCGTTGCCTTGTGAATTAAGCCGAAAAGTTCGAAATAAAACGAGAGTTTTCCCTCAGGAACCCAAGCATTTCTTTCTCCTTAAAAATTTGGGTATATTCCAAAATACGTCCACAGCACTCCTGTTGACCGAACTCATTTTGCTCCAAATTGTCATATACATGCGCAAGAAAACAGATTATATATTATTGTAATACAAAATAGCAACTTACAGGTTCCGATCTGAGGACAAAGATAAATCACTCTGACCGTCACATGAAAGTATGTTCCAACAGCCAATCCATACACGGATCATCATCATCAGCTTTAAAACTACTTACATGTTGTGCAATGCTTATAGGTGCCACAGCCTCGTTCACCGATGATCTGGGGAGAGAGGAGTGCATAGCTACGCCTTGAAGGAGGTAGGTCATATAAGTGGTGCTCAAGATCAGTAGCGTCAGTGGACTTTGCAGTGGGGATATCAGGAGGGCAAGCTATGCACTGAGGGCGACAGACTGGATGCGTGCGCGCCACTCGGCTGTCCGTCAAAGTATCTAACCAGTGATGTGTCCTGTCTCCGGGTCCAAATCCAGAGAGATGGCAATGACCAGCGCAGCCGAGTTCGTAAGTAATGCCTTTCATAACTCGCTGCATGACTTCCCATGACTCGTTTCCACCTTTCGTGTGGTTGTGATAAAACGGCTCTCCGAGAAAAGACCAAATCTGTTTGGTCTATTGGGGCCCGTATAATATTTTAGAACCCAGAGGGGCCACCACTCCGCTCGGACCACGGATAACTTTCAGAAGTATGCTTCTGTCGAAATCCTTCTTAAGAGAAACCGCAATAGTCATTCGTTCGGTTTACCTGACCTAGAGTTCTTATCGTTCACCGGACGGTATCTGGGCCAAGCGAAATAAATGGTTTGTAAGTGTATGCCTGAGTCAGTTCGTACGCATTACGGATGAACCAGCCTGAAGCCCAGTGGCTGGCTGCACCCGGTATCATACCCCTTCGATCCCGATGAGTGAAACTTCCATCTGAGAAGTTGTTGCTCGAGGAGCCAGTCAACACGTGTGACCGCGTGATGTGGGTCCCGTGACTGAAGGATGGGCGGCGCTATATCCTGTTTAATTGCGAGTTGATCACAGTATCAGCCGCCCGTGGCCGAGCGGTTAAGTGTTCAAACTACTAGCCAGGAGGTCGCGGGTTCGAGACTCCCGGAGTTTCGTGAAATGCGCACTGCTGATGATTCCCAATAAGGATGAAAACAGCTGTTCGGCTTCTCAGCATAGATTGGCTTCACTTACATGACTAAATTTCCACAAAAATCCTCAAATCTCCTCACACTACCAACAATACTTTAGATACGTTTGATAAAATCGAAACAATTTCATGCAGTAATGTCCATTTTATCAATTAAGGCAGTATGCGATGCGACACCCCTTACTACCAATGTGGCTATTACGGTCACTCAGCCAGTTTCACGCCTCACTGATCTATAGATGCAATATTTTATCTTCATTGGGTATGGTGGATGCGTAAAATGTGACTATCTGTATTTAGAAAAGTCTAAGAACTTCTTAATCTTAGGTGCCGCATAAACTGCAAGACATTTATGGAAGTGCATCACACGTAGTAGCATCAAAGTTTTCTTTTACACAGTAAGATACTTCAAATTATGTCATATTCTCATTGTATGGACTTCCTCCTAGGATAAATACATCTCACAAGAGATTACTTCTGGTCCGTAATAATAATAAAAAATAATCGTTCAGCTGTAGCACCCTTTCAGTGCCTAGCTGCCACGCAACCAGAAGGAAGCACGAGGGCTGGGATACTGCCAGGTTGCCCAAGCCTAGACAGGGGAAGTCGAGAGGCAGAGGTCGGGTTCGAACCACGGACCTTCCGGTCAGTAGATTCGCGCTCTAACCACTTGAGCCATCTCGCCCCCAATCAATCGGTTTAACCAGTCGCCGACTTGGTCCAGGCACGACCTAGAAAACAGACAGCAAAACGGCAACAAACGTAACAATACTACTGTAACAGACTTACGCGTTGTAACATCTTCTCAGCAGCTGCCTCTAGGTCAGCAAGCTGGTGTTGTGAAATCGACTGCAGTGAGGCGAGTTCTTCCTCATACCGACGTTTCAGGTTGGACAGTGCGTCATCCTGACCATCAACCATCAATGCAGCAGCGCTACGCACGTCTCCAAGCTCTATTTCAAGTCGCTTTAAACGTTCTTTCAATTCAGAAGCTTCAGCCTGGGCACTGAGGCAGTTAGACTGATGAAGTTGAACAGTCTTGAACGTATCATTCAACAGAGATTGCAGTTTGTAGCGGGACTCAGGGTTTGGAAGCTCAGAGAGAGTTTCTTGCACAAAATGGGGGAGCCAGTCATAAGATGCTGTTTGGTCCGCAATTATTTGATCGACGGAAAACTCAGTCCTGAGGTTAGGGTCAGTAGTCTGTATGTTAGCTGAGGAATCACAGTTGGCTTCAAACATGCCTGGGATGGCGATCCTATGTGAGAGCCAAAGAAGAGCCGTTGGACGTCAAGGAACGAATGTTCATCGGCCGAACGCAAACCTATCAAGAAAATCGTAAAGACCAGAAAACTTACGCACAACTACCCGGATGAAGAGGAGGGGAGTTTCAAAAAAATAGAAGAAAGCAGTGGCAAAGAGGCGAAATGATCAAAATACCATTCGACATAATTTTTTTAGTCGCTGTTCACGAATGTGCACACGCTTAACTGTTGTAAATCGTTCAGCCGTAGCACCCTTTCGGTGCCTAACTGCCATGCCACCGGAAGGAAGCACGAGGGCTGGGATACTGCCAAGTTGCCCAAGCCTAGACAGGGGAAGTCGAGAGGTGGAGGTCGGGTTCGAACCACGGACCTTCCGGTAAGTAAATTCGCGCTCTAACTACTGAGCCAACTCGCTATAAATAACTGTAATTCCAGTCCCAGTACCTTAGTGACGGAAAAAACTCATTAGTCAGGAACACAGCGGACTTTGGCAAAATTCGAGTGTAAGGTTACGTTAACATCGAGGTACTTAAAGTTTAAATTCGACCTTGAATCCAGGATGTTCACTCGGCGTTGTGTGGTTGCGATTACTAGAGCGGCCAATACGTAGCTAGCTTCTCCGGCCGGGAAGAGATTTTGGTGATGGGGCTGTTGGAAGTTTGGTATCTTAGCGGTACTTTTCCGATACTTTGGGATCCGTCACGAAGAGACCGGACCCTACCATGATGTGACGGCCCAAAGCTGTCACCTTGATGTGGTGGGCGGGCTTCAGTGCTGCAATGATCCAGCGGGCTATACTGGCTGGAACTCAGTTCTTAAAGGTTCAACCATGCCAGGAAGGCCGACGAGGAGCAGCCCGACGAAGAACAGCGAGTCCCCGTCCTGCGAGTAATCATACTACGAGGCGGTATGGAGGTAAAGCCGTAATGTCTTCTGCGATAGGAGTGTGAAGGCAGTAAGGCGTTTCCCTCCAAGCGGCCAGCATGTCCATATTCATGGAAGTAGCGGTGCTGCCTTCCGCCGAGGAAGGAGGGGTTAGAAAATGTTGCCCCAAAAACCGCAGACTCCGATCGCCTAACGGTTGACCGTGACCGCCGGCGCATTATTCAATGCGGTCGAAATACTTTTAAAACCGAAGAGTCTGGTGCTGCTCAAAAGGCACCTGCTGTTAGCAGCCACATAAGGTGTGAGACAGTAATGCCCTACTCCCTGCGCCCTCGGGCCAGGCCGGTCCCCTACAGCCAAGTACGTCAGACTAATGAGTCAGTGGCTCCCAGAAGGGTCCCCCAAGAAAACCCCAACAACCTCTGTCTCGCAGTTCAGACTCTTCAATCAGAGGCTAGGGACAGGGTCTACGAACAAAACCCTACATCCTCCCACTGCCTTGTGGGTCAAACATTTGAGTCAAAGGCTCAAGGTGGGGTACCTCAACTAAATCCCCTTCTTCGGCCTGGGCAACCGGGAAGTATCATTTGCCCTTGCAGCTCTTCGCTCACCGGCCTTCTCCCTCACTCCCTCCCAACCCATCACACAATGCAGTGCAATCAACCCATTTGCCAATCCCCTAGCCACTGTTCCGTGTCTCAACCATCGCCCAGAAAAATAACCCAAAATAATCACCTACTAACTTCAAAAGTTTTGATCCACGTTGCAGCCTTTAATGTCCGTACGCTATGTCAAATTGGTCAATAGGCATCCGTTGCTGAAACCTTGCTTCCCCTCTCTATCGATGTAGGTTGTGCCTCC
>SJOL01006370.1:1858704-1883151 GCA_004794785.1 Opisthorchis felineus | reverse complement strand
AAGAAGGTGGCGCGGTCTTGGTGAACAGCCTGACAGCCATACTGCAGAAAATTTGGAAGGAAAACAGAATATCAGCCGAATGGAGCTCCTCGACCGTCATCCCAGTTTTCAAAAAGGGAGCAAGAACGCCATGTGGAAACCATCGTGGTATCAGCCTGGTATCCGTCGCATCTAAGGTGCTCTCCGGCATTATTTTGCGCAGGTTGATGGATTATCGGGAAAGACAGATCCGTGTGAAGTATGCTGGGTTTCGCCCTGGTCGAGGATGCATCGACCATATCTTTATCTTGAGACAAATTCTTGGACAGTGCCACTCCTTCCGACGGCCCACCTTGGTCGTTTTTCTGGATTTGAAAGCTGCTTTTGATTCTGTCGATCATCAGCAACTTTGGCAGTGCCTGGCGATCAAAGGTGTCCCTTCCAAATTTGTATCCCTTATGAGGGCACTGTATTTGAACATCTGAGGATGGGTACGAGTAAACGACAAGCTTTCGCCTGATTTCACTACGTCCAGTGGTGTAAGACACGGCTGCCCTCCCTCACCTCTCCACTTCGACTTAGTTATTGATGTGCCGCTTGAAATTTCTCTGCCTGTCTCTGAAACCTCGGGTGTCAAAATGCTCAGCGGACGTTCGCTCACAGAAATTGAGTATGCAGACGATATTGCTCTCCTTGCTTCAGATACTTCAAAAATGCAGACCATTTAAAATGACCAAAATAATTTTGCCACCTGGTTCGACATGTGCTTCACAACTGCAAAGTGTAAAGTGCTGCTACAAAACTGAGTGGGATCAAACCCACACCTCATGCTTGCAGACGAGCCAATGGACGTTGATGATAAATTTGTTTACCCGGGAAGTTGTATATGTTCCGGTGGACTGGCTGGAGATGAGAATACTTCTAAAATCGGGAAGGCCAGGACAGCTTTCGCCAACCTCCGACATCTATAGCGCCGACGTGACGTCAGTATGTCAGTCAACAAAAGAGTTCACATTGCATAAGGGCGATCCGTACTGTTTTATGGATCAGAAACGTGGCCTACACGTACGCAGGACACACGAAAGCTGTTTGACCATCGGTGTCTCCGAAGCACTGGTCGGGTCTGGTGCGAATATTGGATTATTAGTTGAGGTACGCCAGATGGTTTTAGGAAGAAGGAAATCTCTCGCGATAGCTGAACTACTCACACTTCATAGGTTAAGCTGGTTAGGACATGTATTCCGCATGCCAGAGGACCGTCTTCCTGGCAGAGCCCTTTTCAATCAGCTCTGTGCTGAGTGAAAGCGACCGAAAGGTGAACAGTGTATGACCTGGCAATGAAGTATGGAAACTTTAACCAGTAAACTCAGTCGGATCGACAACTGCGGTCTCCCTGGATGGGTACATTAGGACTCAACTCACCAATGGCTAATGACACTGGTGGAAATGGCTCTATCGCGCAGTCGGTGGCGCTCGTGCATCAAAGCCTTCAGTACGTAGCTACGCAGTTCCCAAACCAACTGAACACGACATCATCTTCTATTGTTGGCTGTATCTCCCACGCACTCCCACTTCCCGGTGATCGAAACTGCAGCAGCTGGAACCAATTATCCAAGGTTTATAGGGTTTAAGCTGATGAATAGTTTTTTTATTGTGCTGACGGAAGCTACCTTCCTCAGCCCCACAGCTGCCGCCTGTCGAAGCGTATGCGGATAAAACGAAAAAACGCCGTTTACCACATCGAGATACACTGATTTTAATTGGAGCAGTCAACCGAACAACGCCAAGACGACAATTAACTGGAATCCAGTCCAGTAAAGCGCACTCAGCCCTGGCACTAAAAACGTAATAATAATCGTGCAGCTAAAACACCGTTTCGGTGCTTAGCTCCCATGCCACCCGAAGAAAGCACTGGGTCTGACATGCTGTCAGGTTTTCCAAACCTGGAGAGGAGCAGTCGAGATGCTGAGCTTAGGTTTAACCCACGGGCATCCATTCAGTAATTTTGCGTTTTAACCACTGAGCTTTCTCGGGCTCCCGCGCAGATAATAATAATAATTATTATTCAATCAATTGGAAAATGTTTGGGACCGATTGGGTAGTCATCGTTTCAGAGAGGTTTGGTAAACAACAAATCCACCGATTGTTTACCAAACCTCTCTGAAATAATAATTATTATTATCAGCTGTAAGAACCGCGTACTTGTCGTACAGTGGTTGTATCTGCCACAGTTTCGTCGACTGATGATTTGGGGAGGTGGAAATCCACATATTGCATCATCATCATCATCATCATCATCATCATCATCATCATCACCAGCAGCAGCATCAGAGACAGCAACATCAATGTTGACATTGATCCCTCACCGCCGTACAACCGCAATTATATTTAAAGCCTTAGAATGAAAACAAGAGGAAAAGAGTGGGTGACGGAGGGGACTTGATGCTTGCCTGTCGCAGGCATTCTGAGGTGCCTACACCTCAAAATGACAGCACGAACACCACTGACATCGATCAGCCACCATTTGAACACCAGGGTTTTGAAGACCTTCCAGCGTTCGTCTCATTATTTCATCAACGACGAAGTTGAACAAGAGTGGATAGAGTGGACACCCATGTCGGATGCCACCTTTTGTAGCAAAGCATTTGAAGGGCTCACCATACACTCCCACAGGCCCAGAATTATGCGAATATAGGGGCCGGATTATGTTCACAAAATTCTGGGGCATGCACTATTGAGCAAGTGTAGTTAACACCACTGACTGATTGACAGAATCGAACGCACTCTTGAAGTCAATGAATATCAAGATTGTGGGTAGTCTGCAAATATGACGTTGCTCTAACACCTGACGGAGTGTGATGCGGTCCACGCACCCCTGCCCGGTCGAAATCCCACTTGGTGCTCACGGATCAAGGATTCGCGTGCCGCCGTAGGACGACGAAGAATCAATGATGCCAGAAACCTTGTTACAACGGGAATCAAACTAATACCTCTGTGGTTACTATATTCACTGCGAGTACACCTTTTGAAAATGGGCACAATTATTGACTCTCTTTCTCCCAGATAGACCCAAATAGGCTCGACAGGCACTGGCTGAGGAATCCACTGCTTTTGTTGAAGAGGGCAGGTGGAAGGTCGTCAGGACCAGCAACACGATGACGCTTCAGTACAGATACATACTCGGACACTTCTGAGGTTGAAGGGGTCACCGTACTCATAGTCCACCTTTCTGTTGAAGGCCAGGGTTCCGGATATAAGGTGGCAGGTGGCCATCTGAATTGATGTTCGAAGTACTGTGGCTACCCGTCCAAATGATCTGCTTTGCTGGATATCAGTGAGCCCCTTCGGTCTCTGATGATTTAGCCGACAAAGGCTTCCGAGGCACTTTTCGCATCTTCCATTTTCTCGACCTTTTGGGTCCACCAAGCTTTTCGGTCTGCACAGACAAAGGTTCACGTGGCGTCGGATGATCCGACCCAAAGCTGCCACCTTGAGGTGGTGGTCGGGCTTGAGTGCTGCAATGATCCTGCGGGCTATACAGGCTGGAACTTCGTCCCACAAGGTTCACCCAGGTCAAGAATGCCAAAGGGGAGCAGTCAGACTAAGAGCAGCGAGACCTTGCACTACGAATAATCGGCTCTAAAGGCCGCACACTCCGATCGCCCAACGGTTGACCGTGACCGCCGGCGCATTATTCAATGCGGTCGAAATACTTTTAAAACCGAAGAGTCTGGTGCTGCTCAAAAGGCACCTGCTGTGAGCAGCCACATGAGGAGTGAGACAGTAATGCCCTACTCTCTGCGCCCTCGGGCCAGGCAGGTTCCCTACAGCCAAGTGGGTCAGACTACTGAGTCAGTGGCTCCCGGAAGGGTCCCCCAAGAAAACCCCAACAACCTCTGTCTCGCAGTTCAGACTCTTCAATCAGAGGCTAGGGACAGGGTCTACGAACAAAACCCTACATCCTCCCACTGCCTTGTGGGTCAGACTTTTGAGTCAAAGGCTCAAGGTGGGGTACCTCAACTAAAACCCCTTCTTCGGCCTGGGCAACCGGGAAGTATCATTTGCCCGCACAGTTCTGTGTCCACCGATGTCCCTCCCTAACCCTTTCCCACCACACAAGCAAACGTTGACAGGTCATTCGATTGTTAGTTAACTGACAGATGAGCCTTATACACCCACTACCTATTAACAATAACAAAATAACACCTTGCTAGATATACGAGATCATTTCTACATAGGAGCTTTTAATGTCCGTACTCTACGCCAAATTAGCAAGCAGGCAATGCTCGCTGGAACCTTATACTCCCTTAAAATTAATGTATACTGCGTCTCCGAAACACGCATACAACAGTAGTCATGCATCTCAAAACACCAAGGACGAACCTAGACCTTTAACATTTCTCTCCGTATGGCCGGTGATTCAGAAGCGGTGACCCGTGGAATATATGGCGTGGAGTTGCACTCAGCCCCAGAGCTGAACGCGCTTTGCTGGAATGGATCCCAGTGACCAGTCGTTTTTGCACCGTGCGGTTATCCAGCTCAACCAAGCTCAATGCCTCTCGACATAAAAAACGGTGCCTGTTTGTACTGTCTGCTTATGCCCCAACGGACTACAATCCTGACCCTGAGAAGGAGACTACCGTCGAGGGCTATTCGGGCTCATTCGTCGAGTAAGAAGCACTGACACTGTGATCCTTGTGAGCGATATGAATACCCAAGTCGGTCGTATGAGCTCCTTGGAATCACATCTGGGCGGTCGATTTGGAGTCGATGCCCGTCGCACAAACAACGTAGAGCGAGTCTTCCAGGTGTGCGCTGATCATGAACTATTTCTGGTCAGCATAAACGTTCACATCGTGTAACCTGGCGCCAACCAACTGCAAATCAACCGTGGACCCACTTCAATCACGTGACCATCAGCCACCGGTGGAGGGCCACGATTCAAGATTGCGGTTTCTTCTGAGGCGTACAGCTTGATCTTGATCATGCCATGGTGCGTGCATGCTTGAAAGTTCATTTCCCGTTAGGCCCTCGCAAGTCAGCAAGAAGAATGTCAATCCACCATCTTCGAAGAACTACCATAGCTCAACAGTATCGATCTGAGCTAACATAACTTTCTTCAGTAAGCCAATACTGTACGGGTAGTGAGCGCTGGATAAATCATGGGAAAATGTGAAAGGCGCTATGTTCTCGACATTAAGAGCTGTCTGTCCGACTTCTCCGATACGATCAAACAACTACTGGATATCGTCGAGTTCGCTCGACATTTTGATGCCAGGAAATTCGTACCAGCAGGCAACGAGTAAGACGGCGCACGCAAATCCCTCAAACGCCAAATAGTTAAGGGCCTAAGGGAAGACTGAGATCTCTGGTGGACATCGGAAGCCCGGAAGATGAAGAAGCCTTTTGCTACCGGAAACAGCCGTGCCCATTATCAACTGATACGATCGACTGGCTTTTAGAAAGCGACGGTCAGTGAAACGATAAGTAAAAAAGGCGGCACATTAATGCACTCGCAAAAACGTCGACTGGCAAGATGGCCAGACACGTCGAACGACAGATTAGCTGGCTTCTGGCAGCACAGCCTCCAGAGATAGTCTACATGGGCAAATGGAATGTAAACCTTAATCGCCCGTCGGAAGAAGAAATAAAGTGTGAAATATCGGTACTGAAACCTGAGGAGTTCCGGAAGGTCTCTATCGTCAATATTGTGTAGCTGTAATACCCTTCCGGTGTCTAGAGGCCATGCCACCCGAAGGAAGCACAAAGGCTGGAATACTGCCAGTTTGCCCAAGGCTAGACAGGGGTAGTCGAGAGTCAGAGGTCAGGTTCCAACCACGGACCTTCCGGTCAGTAAATTCGCGCTCTAAACTCTGAGTCATCTCGTCCCTCCTCAAAGAAGGCGCGGAATCTCTGACGAGCCATTCAGCAAAGCTCAGTAGTGTGATATGTTGTAAAGAGAAAATGCTTGCGGAATGGGACACATCGACAGTCATTCCTGTCTTCAAAAGAGATACCCGGGCGCTGTGCCGGGGTCCCTATCCGGCTATTAACAAAGTCAGACGCAGAGTTAAAGCTAGTCACGCACGCTACGGTAGGTTGTTAAGGTTCATCGGTGTTCTAAGATTAAGTTTACGAAAAGTAGTTGGTCCACACAGTCTCCTTCAGAACCGAAACAGTCTTGGCTGAGACTTTTGCGTTTGGATGGAAAGGCTGTGATAGAAAATACGCATTTTCTAGACGCTACAGCTGTTGCCCTAAAGCAAGCCCATTAAACGATAGCTGAGACGGATATTCCCAGCCACTTTACGGAGCTTTTCGGCATTGCTGAAGCACACCAGTCCTGAGAAACAGTCTGCCGCCTTATTTAGTGAATAAGGCGAGTGCACAGTATCTGTGGATGTCATGGCTATCCTTTGTGTCCATATTAGTGCTTCGTATTAACCATGCTTTCGCCTTTACTTTCAGCCTACTTTACTTGTCTATTTCTAGACAAGTAAAGCGCCATTCATGCTTATTAGGCGGAATTCCACACCGATGCCGCTTTGCTGCTCAAAGTTAGGCGCTGCTACGACCGAAAAGCCTGCCCCTCAGAAGACTGGCTTAAAGTTTGGGCCGCTTGCTGGTCCGGCATTTAGGGGAGGTCTGATTGGTCGAAAGCCTGGACCCAGTATTGGACGAATGCCTGTTGCCAATAGCGTATCCAGAAAGCGTCGCCGCTTACACTGTATATACGACGCACTGTACAAGTGTTCTTGACTTGGTTTTGGGCGTTAATATACGTTGTGCGCCTCTGGTGGTTGTTTTGACGGGAACGCTGGCTCGGGAGGTTCAGTCCGGGAACTAAGCTGCGGAGAATACCGTTATTACTGTTGGCTAACGGGAACCCACGATATCAGTCGAATTTAATCAACTCCGGGAATTACTGCAGCAGCACCAAAAGCAGTATAAAGGAGCGCAACTGAAGCCCATTGAATCACTAATTCAGAGACTGCATATCCAGACGGCAGCAGCCAGTACTGGTGATTCTTGCGATTCCTCAACTGTTGCAGACGCGGCCTCAATCACGGAGTTCACACTCGACATTCTTTCTGGTCACACTTTGGGCTCCTGGTGGTACGAAGACATGTTAAAAACTGCTTTTTCCAAGTTTAATGACGGATGGAAAATCAGATTATTGCTACGAAAACTCGGCACACCATGGCATGAACTGTAAACAAATTTCACTCTCCCCAAGACTCCCCGCGACCTCAGTTTCGATGAACTGGTCAGAACACCGTCCCAGATATTCAGAGGCCAGACACCACTGTTTAATATCCGATACCAATGACTCAAGCTGGCCAGAAAAATGATGACGGTTTCATCACTTTTGTCGATGTTGTCAATCGCGAATGAGAGGGCACAGCAACTCATCTCAATGACATTGCATCCGCAATTGTCTTTTCAAGACTCAACCTTCGCAAGCAGCCTAGTTCTGTCCATCTAGTCAGTGGCCGTATAAGTTTGTATGCTTGCTGCAAAATGAGTTTGTTTGGATTACGCTGTACTCCCTTTATCCATGCACTGATATTACTGGACTTTTGACGCAAACTTGGGAAGGGAGACCCAAAAAGCTATCGCGGGATCCAAACAGGCTATCGAATGGTGTGGCTTTAATTATGGAGGACGTTGAAATACACAACAGGAAGTGGAAGCTTAAATAAATTAAAGTCTGAGATTAGTTAAGCGCAAAGTTCCTTTACGAATATTGCAGTAGGAATGAAATGGTCAGTCATTATTCGGCACATGCGATTTTCGAAGGAAAATTTCTTTTAAAGTGTTACGCTTAGCTGTATATATGCTCGGACCGAAAGCCGCCGTAATCCTCCCAACATTTGTGGGAATTTGTTTTAATTAATCCCCCTTAGTAATATTTGGTGAGCATTTGATTTCAAAGCTGCACCGCCATGACTCAGTAACTTGTGCTCCAAACTCAGATATGTTTGTTGAGAAAATTAGTGGCTGTCCGGTTTTCAACCTTCATAGCATTTGAGAAGGCGCCGAATGAACACATGAAGAATAACTGTGGTATCTTATTGCGCGCAGTGGGCACTAAAGTGTAGATGGTGTTCTGCCGCACAAGGGGGCACACTACAAAATGTGGTAGGCGACCCTCAAAATAAAAATAAGGTGAGAAAATCAAAGAAAGCCTGTCCGTTAAGCGCATTTTTTAATGTTAAGCAGTGGATAGAGCATCGGTTTCCCAGTCCGATTTTGTCTGTGGAGACACAGAGACCATCAGTCATTCATCTACAATCGTCTTCCTCATAATAATAGACTAGTTTTTTCTACGACGAACTGCCCGCCCACCGACGGCCAACCGTAGAGGGGTTGAAAGCTTTCAGGCCTGCGCTGAAATGTAGAACACCGTCGTGAAAAGTGCAGCAGTTTGTAGCCGACAACTCCGGCAAGGTACCCACCAATAAAAGCATTTACAACTACCGCCAGAATTGTAAACCGGCTCAGGATTGACGCTTTCGCCCAAGCTTCCAGGGTCATGTTTGTACCTGTCGTTCGCTGGATGTTTTCGTTTTATTACGGTGGATGGTATACTTTTGGTTCTAGCGAGGCTTTGCAAGTCCGGAAAGATGATCTTGTTGTGGTCGGAGGAAGATGTTACAACCGCATGTGCTCCGTCAGATCGCAGCAGATAGGGTTTATTCGAAGTTCCTCAGATGCCAAAAATGTTGATGGAACACCAGCGACAGACCGATCTTGCTAAGTCTTATTAAAGCAACCCGTACATGGCGCGTATATGCAAACGCTAAGCCTCCATTATCACAAACAGTATGGGTACAGGGGATCCGCTTGCGTATATCTTCGTAGAAAGCTAATAGCTACGGCCCCAAGAGAGTACATTGTCACTATGTTGCAACTAACAGGGTGTGGTAAATCTATGTTAACCGACTTATAGTCCCCGGCGCAAATCCCCAAATGCTCCCATGAGTTTGACGCCTGGGTTGCTAAATGAGGGTGCCCCTTCCACCACGATACGTGGCTCCCTTGTATCCATTTGTCCCGTGTATACATGAACCACTCCGTTCCAAGCAGAGGGAACATTATTCATAGATATTTTCTTGGGACGCTTCCTCATGCATCGACGATGCCTGTCTGATTCTAACTTCCGGGATCCGGGGATATCCCTTACGCCTGTTCCCGATCAATAGTCATTACATTTTGATGGACCGCGGAAGCAACGTAACCGGGTGGTAGATAAACCGTGGGTGTTGGAACTCCGAAGTTCCACAAGCGACATTAAGCAGAGTATTGTTCAGTGTTAAGTCCCGTTGAAGAGTTGCCCAATATCTGTAGCCAAGGGCAGTGGGACCAACCCGGACAATCGTGTCGATGCACATTTTGGCCCCAGGGGGCAAATTGGACGCCGTTAGTTTATAGTATAGCACTATTACCGACGCTTTAGAGCTCCAGTTGGAGAAAGAGGCAACGACGGCTACGTTTGGGGCCTACCACATGGAGAAGCTCGCCGGTGTTGTTAAGCCCCCCAGCCAGACTACCGCCGCATTCTTGACGTTGTAGCAAATCTGCGACCTTGTTTTGCCAAAGTAAGCGACTACCTTTTATCTAGCACGGTAATAAATTCATCCGCTTCTAGCTCCACTGCTGATAATGCGGCAGTGGAAATCTATTTTGATTCCAGTCTGTTTGTTGTGTACCGTGGCCTCATGCAGTTCAGCTGGGTCTCGTCCTTCTTAGTGACCAACACTTATTAGACATCGGCTACAAGATACAACGCAATACGAACCAGCACTTGAAGACGAAGCCGTGTAGACAGTTCTACGGAAATTTCACCGCCAAAGAGCTCCCTTTATGGAGTAAGTAAAGCCCTCCGTCTGTTTTCACCTACACCTATCTCCTAGTGATAATTTGATAAACTAGCTGACCTATTCTGTTCATTTCAAGAAACCCTTAACTCACTACGCGGAAATTAGACGTACCTTTCCTGTTAAAACATATGTAGTCATAAAAACGACCAGTAAACCTCAACACTCATCTATTTCTATCTGGGCAACTGACTTTTCACGGTTTACATGTCTGGGTGCACGTTAGCCATACACGTCAACTAGGTCTTCTTTGCTGCACCGTGTAAACAAATACGGCCTTGTTGAGTGCATTCAAATCGAAGTTGCAGGTATCTTCTCGATCGAAGGTGGGTGGCTTTTGTTTCATTTAAAAGCTCGCGCCTGCATCTCTAGCCTCAAACTATCTGATAACTTCTTGGAGCCAACTGCGGTAAGCCCGTTCTCATTTGCCAGTTGTAACGTAAGACTTCGTTGGCAGTAAACATGACATCAACCCTACCAAGCAATTCGTCTTAAAACTCGACCTATGTGCATAAGTCGCATAAGATTTATGACAACATCCGCGCTTTTCATCAATTTAAGTGAACTCTGTGAATAAAATTTATATGATGAAATCACTTCATACTTAAACTTCGTACAAGTTACCTGAATTTAAGAAAAATTTTATCGTTTTACCTGCTGAGGTAGGGAGACAGGCTTCCTCACTCGTGCACTCAGGCTGAGGATACTAGACAACATTTAGATACCGTAGTGATCCCTCCGCATACTTGGCGTCAGTTAGTTTATTGTAGGTTGCAGCAATGTCCACAAGTTATATTAGCCTCCGAACAACCCGTAACATTCTTCCATTTTAAGCAACTCATAGCTTCCAGGAGGCTAAGATATTATTTTTAAAAGGGCGCTGTTTTCTAACTCAAAGCATTTGTTGACCACAAAAAATCGCTCACTTGAACAAATCAACGACACAAGGAAGTTAGAAATCTGCAGGAACTTTTAAGTACGACGTGGTATACTTCAAAGCATCTAATTTTTCGAGATATCGCTTTTGTCCTCCGGGATACCGATCGGCACTGAAACTAAATGAATAGATTTGGGAGAATCCCGGCAAAGTTAGGTATTTGGTTCACCGAGAACTTCTAAAGCAATATATTGTTGACTGGTCGGAAGCGATTTAATTAGCTTAGAGCATAATTATTTCTAGTAATGTGAGTGTTGATTACCGAAATAAGATTTACTGCGTCACTTGGGCCAGGAATCAGTGAGTTGCCAGCTTTGTATTAGTTTACATGTTCCTTGAGGCATGCACATGGATGCAAATAAGTGAGGGCGTATCCGGTGGTGCCGAAGTATTCCAAAACAACACACCAACTGCACCATGGCCACCAAGTTTAAATCAATGCGGGGCTGGGTAGTGAACGCGTAACCGATGCTGCGTATTCAGCGTTGCATACTGTGCATGCCCATTAACAATGGTGCACTTTTGCTTAAAAGTAAATGTGCGTTAAAGTTGACGCCAATCATTACAGGCGAACCAAAATTGATTCTGCAGAAAAAAATGGAGCCCTCGATGTCAAGAACTTTACAGAGTTAGCCTATTTCAACTACACGTTTCAGCAATATGTTGCTCATAACTATTTGTACAAGTCAGTGGGATTTCGAGGTCACCAAACACCACCTACTCCCATGTGACCACCAGTTAGCCATAAAGCATTAAATCAAACCGTAAGATGTATCACCAGTCCATAGTGTTCATTGAATGGGAACAAATGTTTTTTATATTATATTATATATATATATATATATTATTTTCAGCGTTAATTGCATCCGGGACGATACTTATATAACACTTGGATCAGCTATACCTGTCGGACGTTACAAACTAGAGGAGTTTCTCCAGCGAATTTTAGCACAACACCGTTGTTTGGGAAGCTCACCTTAAGTTGAGTACAGTAAATGTGGATAACTTGATATATTCTGCAACGGTGTTTTGACCATCTCCGGGAATAATCCCCACCCTCATGTGTGCGCAACCAGTCAGGAGATAATGCAGAGTTTTCCGCTAATCCATACGTCAGTTGCAATCACCCTGGTTAGCGATCTTCCAATTGGAAACCATAACATTAGTATGCTCGACCACATTGGAAACAGCAACGAAATTGCCGGAAACTAACGCCTTGATTGTCCCTCAGCATCTTGGCCTTGTGCGTTGTCGCCCACCTTGGCTGTCTATGGTAAGGTATAGGCCCATACATATGCGCGCCGTCGTCTGGCTGGCGCGCACGAACCCTAACATTATAAAACCACCTTTGGCGCACAGTATTTTATTTATTAGATGCATTGGTACAAAGTGTATTGAGTATTAAATCCACTTCTTGCCTTCTGGAAATTACCCACCCATGTTTATCTTCGTCAAATTCGGTGAGTCACTCCATGCATATAAGATTATGCCGCCAACTCACCAAGGGAATTATTTTCCCAGCGTCGACAGTAAACAATCGGTTTAAATGCCGCTGTGATAATGTTCAACTTCAGAGACACTAGAAAAAGTGAAGCCAAATGTGGGTGTATGCCGTACAGGCAGTATTATTATAGTGCGGTTAAGACTTGGGCCCAAAAACGCCAGACTGAACTTCAGAGTATATGTGGTTAGGTGTTATGTCCAATATCAGTATCATGTTTCATTGGTATGGATTTTCAGCGAGAAAACCCATAATAAATGAAGCAGTGAAAACAGCTTTTGCTGCTGTTTCTCATGCTGCGGTCCGTTAGACTTCCTTATATTGTTGAACACTTTGGGGTGTTTCCTACTAGTGCAGCGGAGTCGAGACAGCATGCTACCGGGTCAAATTACCGGCGCAGATTAATGAGTGGCGCCAAAAAAAGCTGGACAGAAATCACTAATTTAGCAGTCGAACGAAGTGGTCGTCATTTTGCGTTTCGAATGGAAAGTAAAGAACAGGTCTACACTTGGTTAGGTTTCAACTAGCCTGTCTTAATCTGTTGCTAAGTTGGGCAGCATGGCCCAACCACAAAACGGCTCTTTGGACCAGTCCAGATCCATATCAGATCACGCCAGTTTTGTTAATCCCTTGAAAGCAGGAATGACACTTTTACGAGACATGTGAGAGACCAAGAAAATGGCTCCAGTGATATGTGCGCAACCATCTGGTGAATACGCCAGTAGTTCTCCACACAACAGAAAAGACTCGTTTTCAGAGGAATGGCCTTGTTACGGTACTCAGCCCCGAGGACAACAGCGATCAGAAGGCTCAGTCAGCAGGCCACAGAGACCACATTTGTATGTCGCCTAGATTAGAGAAGTTTGTCCTCTAACACCGCGGGCCGAACTTCTGGACCATCAATCGAACGATGGCGTAGCATCAGTTATTGTTGTATATCTAGACGCTCCATGTAACCTGTGGCTTCGCGTGTCTCCTGAACTTTTACTTTTTTGATCAAACATGCAAGCTGCGTATGCGGTCGTTTTGTGAGTAAAGCCTCTGGCTTGGAAAGCAGAGACGGAGCCACACCTTGATCTGGTATGCTACATTCGGCTGGTCAGTAGTGACAGATTCGAAACCGGCCTATGTGAAGCATTTGTATAGAAGGCCATTCACTGGACTATGTCAGCTACTGCTGAAAATAGTCCGAAAAACGTGACAGCGTGGTGACAAAGTGCTTCATAATGGTCTGTCGTGGGTGGTAATTGTCGCAGCCGAACAGAGCTTTAACATTCGGCAGTGCGATGCAATTTTATTCATGGCGAATTCCTTATCAGAGTACCGCCTAACCATCGTATCTTTGAGCTAGCCAAGCAGCTTACGCAAAGACGCCCGCTTTTGACGAAAGTGTACGTAACCAGTCACTCAATCCTCGTGCTATCCACCACATCGAAAGTGTAAAGTTTTTACCTGAACGGCAGGTATCTGATACTTAAAAGGTGTTTACCCAAAAAAAATCACTACGAGGCCAAAACTGCTACCGTCAAATTTAAATACCAATACACGTCCCAGTTTGCAGAGTTTTTCGAAAATGAAAGAAAAGAAACTTTCTTATTGAATGTATGTCACTCATGTTGTTGGAAATCACTATCAGTGAGCTACACCGGCAAAAATATAACCCAGCAGGGTACCCAGCACAGCGTATGCAGTCGGTCACAGAAAATGCAATACACTAACTACGACGAATTCCGCATACTTAGCTTTTCTGGTGGAACGCCTGCTACAATGATTGAATAGCTTTCCACAGCAAGGCAAAAATTATCGCTCTTTTCGAGTTTACACTTAAGAAAGTGACGTATTTGTTGTTCGTATACTCTTTCAAAGCCTTGTTACATGCAATAAAGAGGGAAAAACGTAGAAAAACCACCTGAAAAAATCGGTGATTTCCTTTACAGACAAATCACACAGAGCTCTAATGAACCCTGAAGCTTTCTTCGAAGAGCCTCTGTCAATAACGCCGGCGAAGATAAGCTAGAAGGAAATGATTGTGATGAGGCGCAAAGGTCGTTCAGGCGCCAAAGTTCCAAGAGTCTATGGATTGGCAAACAACGTGGACGTAAAGAAAAAGACCGGAAAACGGAAAAACTCAATAAACGAAAGGCAACCACTGAGGAGCCTGGATACTGGTTAGACGGTCTTCAAAAAATCTCAGTGCATTCACAAAAGCGCCATCTTGAGCGATAAACTGAGTGTCTTGATGAACAGGTAAGTGGACTCCAATGAGTCTACCTGGAAGATGACGATAGTTACCCAACTATAACAACTGTAACAGTCTTCCACCGAGAACCAACGTTGAGCGGGTAATTTTACTACTTTCGCGCAACAAAGTACCTCGACCAAAAGGTCTTCATCCTGTGCATTTCAAGGGTGGCTAGTTGCTGGTTGTTAAACAAATGACTCTTCAACCCTCCCAGAATGAAGGCCAAATACTGAGAGAACGGTGAGCCCCAAAGTTATTTTCATATTAGGAGAGAGTACGGGAACATTGTGCAAAAACCACTAACGTCCGAGCCTGGTGACCGTGTTTTCTAATGTGCTCCATGATGTTACTTCAAGCAACTTGATCCCTCACTGGGAACGTCTGATTCCCAAGAATCAGGCTAAATTTAGCCATGGCCCGGGTTTGTGTCATCTATGCCTTCACTTTGCGTTGTATCCAAGCTGCACCATATCATGGTCCTTGACAGCATAATGATTATCGCCAAAGTCATCGGAGACAGCACTATACCTGCTGACTCCAACATTTTACCGTCGTACAAACAAAAAGTAATTTCTACATTCCTTCCAATGGTTAATGAAGATAGCTCTCTCCAATCTCATATCTGCTTTGGACTTTGCCAATCACCAAATACATTAGCGCCTGGAGATGAAAGATGTCCCTTCTAATGTCTTGTCTCGCATAAAAGCACGGTATGCCTCCTGCCATAGACTTGAGCACGCCTGAGTCAAATTCTACCCTGCAGTAACCACACTTGGTTGTGCCAGTTGTATCAATGGTCACGCGTTTACCATTTTTCCACTTTAACTTCAGAGTCGATGTGCCGCTCGAAAACACTTCGCCTCCATCTAAAACCAGGGGAGTCGAAATGCTCCCGCAGCTTTCATTCGCAAACATCGAGTACGCCGATAACGTTGCTCCCGTTGGGTCAACCCCTTCAGAAATGCAAACTATTTTAAATAACCGCAATAACTTTTGGGCTTATTCTGTCGGCGCTTTGCGCCTAAAGTTGCAGCGTTGCTGCCAATCTCAATGGAATAAAGCACAAACCCCTTGCACGTTAACTGAATAATGCGGTGGGCAAGTGTGTCTATTTCCGCAGCTGCATAAGACACGGCAGACTAGCGACGGGTGAAATCGCCTCCTGGATCGCGAGGACCAAGACATTTCTCGTCACCTCCAACAAATGTGGCGCTGGCATGGCATCAGCTTGAATGTCATTAGTGAAGTGTACATCATCGTAGTCCAATTAGTCATACCTTGCAAATAAAAGACGTCACAGCTGCATGCGTGGGCCCTCGAAGTCTATGTGGTGTCTTCATTGCACTGTGTGGGTGCGTTGGGAACACTTGTTCAGTAATGTCGTGGTGCCCCAAGTGATTTTCGAGCAGGTTCACCCTTCCTCAGTAGATCAGCTGGTGACACTGTACAGTCACCTCGAGTGCCTTGTTCAGCCTTCTTCACCCAGTGTAGACAAATCAAGAGTTGTCAATAAATGACTTGGTAATGAAACACTGAAGCCCTTAAGGGCTCAGAGGTGTGCACAATTGCTGTCTGGGAATATGGTTAATCCAGGAAAATACAGACCGGCGGTCGGCGATCCAGACAGATATGGCTATGTCATGTTGGTGGCATTGATTCTGTGTCAAACCACGTGAATCTTGTTCCCTGCCGTACAGGAAAACATAAACGTTCGAACTGAATTCACTAACTGGGCAATTACCTACGACGTACAGGACAATTGAGCAGCTTTACTTAAGAAGACCAATACCCCATGTGCTAAGGTCACCAACAAAAATATTGAACAGCTGCCGCCCGTGGATTGTCGATCTAATGAGCTTAGTATATGTCGTACAAATGCGGCATTCCTGGACCCAAGTTCGTGACTGCTATCTTTTTTATTTCCTATTCTCCACTTTTTTCCCTCACAAAATAAGTGATTCGTATGTGGTAGTCGTTTCGGTTTTCTAGTTTTGTTGCGCTTCCGATGGTTTCTTGAAAAAAACGCCATGAAACGTGGAATCAGCAAAATAGAGCACCATAATAACATTAATTTAGTTATTTTTGCTTCTGGACACTGTCTGCTATGCCAGCAGCCACCCGCGGCACAATTATGTGACTGCTTAACATGAATGCAATTAAAAGGTTTGGATTTAACTGGGTTACAGTGCTTCAATTCTTGGGTACCCGGGATGGCCCATTTTCAGGTATCTGATAACGAAAAAATTGATTACCTCCTGTCCTCCTGTCAATGGAATCAACGTAGACACGCCAAGCGAGGAGGTCGGGTTAAGTGCAAGATGTCAGTGAGGAGCAGTCTGGGGTATGTGTAGACATTTTTAAATTTTAGATTAAACTTGGTACGTTGTACACGCATGAGTTGTTCTATCGCGCGTTTTGCAGGCAATATGCATGGGGATTTTGTGGAACATACCGTACGATTAGGGTAGACAATCCTTTCACATGGCTTTATGCGATGAACATGATTGATGCTCTATTCGTTACTCCATTCATTATTCTCTTGTTTTATTATTCCATGTGGTATATATATGCCAAGTTGAATACATACGTGCTACTTGCTACGCCGTGCTGAATTTTCAATTTTTAGTTCTTTTGGCTATATTAATATGGGTGCCGAGCTCACCTACAACTCAACAACTACACTATATACCTTTATTCACTTTATACGTGAAACAATCCAAAATCCTCTTAAAATTCGCATGTGGGCAAACTTGGTCTGAAAACGCTGGCTTAATGTTTATGAATAAATTACCTTGTCAGAATGCCGACCTATGAGTGAATAGCAAGTCCGCCCTTCGCCATGCATATTAGCGTCAATTCAAACTTCAGAGCATTTCTTCGTGTTGCACTTCAATGCACAATTGCGAGCATTTAATTCTGTTACATAGGTAGGTTGTCAATACTTTTCTTTTGGTTTTTCCCAAAACCGTTGACTGCAGTCGATTGCTGCTGCATGCATGAATTATAGTTTCATTTTAGTGAGGTCTCACGGTCCGTTTCGACCTCGCTCTGTTGTTCTCTCTTATCAGAACTTCATAGACTACAGCTGTATGCCGTGGTGGAAACAGTTGTTTTGGACAAAGTATTGGCCGCATACCCAATCGAAGTACACTTTATACAAAGTACTTTTTTTCATAACTGAATCTCTTTCAGTTTGCCTGATAGAGCCGCTAACACCGCCCACCTTCCAATGGAGCGATTCTGATCCAGCACGCATTGTAGTAGACTACCTACAGTTTAATCTTATACTCTCCAAAGCGCGCAAAATCACCTCAAGTAGTTTAAAAGACGATGTGCTTTATATTTAGGTTTACCTTGATACAGGAAGTTATCAGAATCTCGCATTCTTCTCTTTTTATTAAGCTGCCTACCGGCCGTAAAGTGCGATCCAGCTATTTCCTACTTTTACCCGCTTCCGACTGTCTGCTCCTCCGATTCCGTGGAGGCCCCGTGCCCTTTGTACACTGTGGCTAAGCCACTTTCCCACTACCTTCAACACATGAAACTTATTTTCCGCATGTAGGGTCAGAGAAAAGAACATAGATCCTTTATCTCCCCTTTCTTACCGTTTGTTTCCTTCGTGAGGCATGGACGTCGCCCGGTTCAATAGCCCGATAATTTTTGCCCCCTTTGTGGTTTCGACTGGTAATCAGTTCGTAAAATTGTGGTATGTTGTAGACTTTTCTCGTTTTTTGCCCGTATGAACCTTTTTTAGCAATATTCTTACCGTTTAATTTCCTTTAGTGTTAGCAATTGTAATATGGCAGATTCTTGAACCCAAGTAGAACCCATTCGTGAAGAACTCTGCCAGGCCGCACTCAATTTTTGCAGTGCCCTCATTTTTTCACAAATATGAGGCGGATGACGACAGGCTGCTCGCCGCTTCAGCTATTCGTGAATCGTTATATAGATTTTCATTGAATGTATAGCTTGAAATACAGTGTTATGCTTGCCACGCTTAATGGCATTTAAGTTGTACGGGTTTGCCGGATAACTAGACAAACTGACCATTAAACTCTCGCGAACCCTTTGCCAGCATTCTGCATGATAAGTAAGCAAAAACCTCAATTCGAAGTCTGAATGATCGGTGCAGACTCTCCATTTTATTTGGAACACTCAAGGGGAAACTAGCCACTGCGGTAGCCTCACGTCCTCTGGTCAGTTAACCAGGACGACGCTTTCAACTCATGAGGTAGCTACCTTGCGAAGCTACCATCCTCCAACTCTAATCCTTCTAAAGCGGCCAATCTGAATGTGGATTCAGGGCCAAAGTGACAAATTCGACAAACGTGCACCTAAAAATCCTGCGTACGCTGAGCTGAACATTCAAGGTAAAATGCACCCTGCAGGGTCTCAAAACGTGACGGCCAAACCTGGCCCGGAAACACGAGGAAGTAAACAAAAACCTGCTGACCACAAATCTCCCAGCAGAAGGAAATCCGGGCGTACAAAACATAGTATTAAACGGGCTACAAGCAGCAACCGTCGAAACATCCGATCAGGGGAAAAACTGCTTCCTTCAGCAACAAGGCGTCCGCGCAAACCTGGTTATGATGGGACGACAACCCCTTATTGTGGCCCTATGCAACTTGACTGTCTCCTCCGACACCACTCCCGCACACTTGTCTGATGCAATTCATATTCAAATTCACTGCTTTGGATCGACTTACTCGTTGTCGGCACCGTCAACCGTCGATTTTAAAGTCCCCCGGGAGATGAGCTGTTCCTCATGCCCTCAAGCAACTCTCCATCGTCTACCTCACGCATCTTTTGATGGTAGATGACTTCAACGATACCAAGGCCTTCAATATAAAGTTCCATCGTTTTGGATTTAGTTAGCGTTTTTTATCGGCGCTGACCAATGTTGCTCAACTGAGTGCCCCGGAGTCAGCATGTAATCACACCTACTGGACATTGCAAAGGTCAAGTGCCATCTCCACAGGATTTGTTTATTGATAACGAAAGATACTTTGTTGGTCAAATGTCAATTAAGGCCCCTCTGGGACATGGTGAACACCACTTACGGAACTTTGCTTTCATTGTCTACCGGGTCAGAAACGTGTACCTTCAAATGTGGATTCAAAACTCTTTCTGTGAAGACCTCCCAAGAATGCCTGTCTGAATTGACCAGCTTAAACTGTGACCAGTCTCAGTGGGGGAGATATCACGAGCATTGTCCAAAAAAATCACAAAGCTGAGTCGGTGTCCGTCTAAAGAAGGGGATAAGAAGTCGAAGGGACCAGAAGCTAAACGGAAAGACAGCGTCTTCTGGAAACGACGTAAGAAGATGACTGCGGCGTACACAGAAGACGAGTTAGCATTTCGTCAGGTGTAGAACCGCCATAAAGCAGAAATACGTCGACGGAGCGTACGAAAACAGGTTATAAAGCTGGACCTCAGCCGGAGAAACAAAAGCACTTTGTAACCACATGAGGCACTGCTGAAGAAACAAACTAACTCCCCTCTTTTTGGGGAAACCACAAGTGATCCAATGGTGGTATCTGAAGTCTACTTATGCCGGCCCATATTCTGCTTCATTTACCTATGTAGGTCTAATCTTGGCATAACTACGAACGGCCTTTGACCAACTTGAACTTCACAGGGAGGATGTCCGTCAACGGTTACAAAGACGAACTCCTTCAGCGAGTTGGGGCCGAATGAGGTTCATCCAAGAATCCCGAAGCAAACATTCCCGCACTGACAAAGCATCCCTACATGGTATCTCATTACTCGCTTGAAGCAGACAACTCTCAATCCGCTGGGAAGGAAGCGATTGTGACCACAATCTACACAACTGGTGAATATTAATTGCCCGCCAGCCATAGGCCTGTTCGAATCGTTGGCATAAACTGCAAGGCGATGGAACGCATTTTGGAGCGGCCGCCTTAAATAACCTGAATACCAACAACTTGATATCCTTGACGAAACACGGATCCCTCAAAAACCGTTTCTGCGTAAAGAATATGATCATATGCATGGATAACGTAGCCCAAGCCAAAGACAAGGGAATAATATCGGATGCCGAATTTTTCGGCCTCCCAAATGCAGTTAATCGTGTCACATAGGCTTTGCTACTCCAAGAACTCAAGTCTTGTGTGATTCAAGCAATTATACGATGGATTAAGGATTTTTCATCAGTTAGAGCAATCAGAGCTGCGGTTGGCTCAGCCTACTATTCTTCTGAACCCATCTGTACTACAGTTCATCAGGGCCCTGTTTCAGGACCATTGCTCTTTCCAATCAACATAAACAACCTTCCACGTGCGCTTTCAGGTTTATGACTAATTTTTCGGACGACATGAAATCTTGGAGTTCCAAAGTCAACGCCCCCAAAATAGATGTCGACGAAACTCAGTGGTCACTGGACTGGCACTTTCCTCTAGAAGACGGAAAGTGTGTCCATGCGTCGTCCGAGGGAGACACAGCGAAAGCATTGGCCATGCTTGTTCGGAATGGGTCAGAAGACATTGCAAAGCTGGATATAAATAAGCGGTTAGACGCCTGGCTCTCTTCAAACGCATCCCTCTCATTATACCATGAAATATCGGCTCAGGGGCATTCGTTGATCTGCGGGCGATTTGGGGCACATTCCCCCTAGTTCTTGAATAGAATTTCAGATACACTGTGGGGTCTACTTTAGACCGCTTCTTGAATATGCTAACGAAGTAGTCTGTTAGGGACTCAACAGCACTCAACTGCGCACTGACGATGTCTCCTCGACTGGGGACGAAACGTTTGCAAACCAATTGCCAAGCTCGGCGAACAGATCAACTACCATCTGATCAACCAACGGTGAACACACCCGAGCTACCTATATTCCGACAAATCGACAAACGCCCAGTACAACCGTTATTCACTCAGTCTGGCTTGTCCTCGGTCTACACTCACATGGTCCCCCAAATGAACCAAAATTACCGATGACTCTACATTGGCTTGACTCTACCTGTGTCAATCTCCTCGTCTAACCCAGATCAAGCTGCTACGGAAATGCGTATGCCCTGTCCGGTTGCGGCAACCTTGACGACCATTACGGGGCTGTCCAGAAACCGAAGTGTGTCAGTGCAATGATGGCATGGCACTACCATATCCAGGATGGTGGCACTTGCGCAACTACTTTCTTCAGAATCTCGACTGCAACTTCCCGCCCACTCAAGCCTGTAATCGCCACCACAAACAAATTTTTCACCTGGCCCCAACCGCCTCGTTCTAAACCGCTGAACATATCGTTCAAATTTAACCAACCTAGTTTCCTGCCGCAATTTCGGTTCGCCTCTTCCACATGCTCAATTCCATTTACGGTGTTCGATTGGCCCTATGCATTGGTGCTATCCTCCCATCAAAACTACCCTGACCTCCCTACAGCAGTGACACCAGTGAGCCTACTCAGTTTCATTTTGAACCATATTTTTGAGACAAAACTTGCCATTTGTCTCCAGATCGAATTCTTCAGTATACATCGCCACTTAGCATTTTGTGACCCTAGCCATTTACTCGACCGCCCAAGGTCACTCATGGCCAGCAACGGTTTTCAGTTATAGTTCAGGTCAGAAGGCTTCATCTTTGAAGTTGTCGTACCTCATGCCCATTGTCCTCTTTTTTTGGTTCCAAAAACTGTGGTAACTTTTCACGCAATAAGCTTGCCCGTTGTGTTGTTACCTGCCGCGTTTAGGTTGTAACGACCCGATCATGCCTCAATAGGCATGTTCCCTACAAGTTACGAAATAAACCTATTATTATTATTATTACTACATCGGATAATGCCCACTGCTTGTAACGCTGCCCCTATTCCACGCAATCCCCTGTACCCACAACCCCCTCAGCCACGCTTTTATTCTGACTGTAATATTATGGTCATTCCTGACGGTATGCCATCCACCAATTGGGAATAGACATTATTATTATTATTAATCCCCGGCTGAATCTTTCGTCTAGGGCATTATCCAGCTAAATGTGCTGCAAAAAGCCGCCTCACATTAGTGCGATGTTTGAGGTACAGTGGTATATTTTCTGAAATAAAACCATCCGCGAAGTTTTCGGAAGTATCTTTGTCAACCCACGATCGGTTTCGTTCCTGTTAGGGCTCATCTGAAAGGCGCGACCCCGCGCTGTCATCAACCATATGTTCATCAACCATATGAGCTAAATTTGTGTGCATATCGCGAACAGCAGTCACTTGGGCATCAACTTTGTTTTGACGGGGGAATCAATCAAATTCAAGTGTTGATGTATATAACAGGGTGTTCCACAGGCCTAAAGGTAGGCATCATCGGCAGCAAGAGGCAAATTAACCGTGGTTCCTTTTACCTAATTATACTTTCAAATTGTAATTCACTGCCCCACATCTAAGGCACAATTTCGTCCACAACACAACCAACCCACACGTTAGACTTGAAATTGTCTGGCTGTTCGTCACAAGTTATTAAAATCCTACTGTTTTTTTTTCAGCGCAGGCCTTGCAAAATGCCACAGAAGCTCCAGAAGGTCCTGCGGACGGCTTTTTGCGAGCTTGAATAACACCCTCCACAAGTGTCCTGTTGTACATAATTCGGATAGTTTAGGCACTACAAGAGCAAAGGCACGATGAGCAACACTCCTGAAAACTACTAACACCATGTGGACCCTAGCAATTCACCCTTAGTTTTTTCAAATCAGGCTATTTTGACCGTGTTTGGAGGCAGTTGTTGTCTAACAGGAGTTACAAAGCAATGCGGCGTCATAAGTATTTCTTTTTTGACAAAAATAAGCATGTGACACTACAAACAAATTTGCTATTGCCCTACCGTATGGAAATCAACACTTTCTACGCGGAATGTGCTGCTTCCCTTTCTGAGAAGGCACGTGTGCATTTGCGTCGGGCAAAATTTAGTCGGGATTCAAAATTGTAGTAAATAATATGGGCTGAAGCGGAAATTAACAAAAGTTAGACCACAGTTGGCATCAAACAGGAAGGGCTAGAAAAGCGCACTAAACAAGAAAAACAGCTGTTCCAGACGAGGCGGCCGTTTAAGGTTGATTGTTTTATCTGGCACGGTTCTAAATTATCGGTAGTTAGTATGACAGTTGCCTGGTATTGCTACGGTGATCGGTTAATCGTAATTGACCGTCAGGTGCAGCATTACTGCGGAAGGCAGTGAAGGTCTGGCAATTTCCAGGCTACTGAATTTTACGCTCCCAAACAACCTTCAAACTTTGCACCTGATTGGCATTCGTGGAATGTTGTGCGTTCACAAACGGACGAATGCAGCAGAGCAACGACAAATGGACATACAAGATAGAGTGCAGCGGAAATGATCGTTCATGCATGTGAACATATTACGAAAAAACTACCAGCAAACTGCGCCTGCTAATGGAAACGTTGGTGGTAGATCACGCCTGTGCGGACTGCGGCGCGCCGTTACCTATCTCAGGTGCTTACCCTAGCTCTAAGACCAGAACCTCCGTGAGCTACTGACCAGCTGCATATAACTGCTCATAGCAGTCGAATAAAACGACAGAAGACCGCCCTTATGGTCATAACCTACAGTTCGTCGCATGATTTTGATACCGTCCCAACTAACAACCACGTATTAAGGTTGGCTGCCGCTTCTCGGTCATGAATCGCTGCAATAGCCATCAGCATCATAACCGTATGTGATGTTGCTTAACTTAGTTGCTTACCCTAATTGGTAAGATCTTTCTTATGAGTGAATATAGGGACGATGAATATCAGGCCATCGCAATGCGTAACAATTGACGTTCGTCCATTGTCATAACCACATGCGCTGCTGCTTATCGTGGCTGCTCAGCCTAGGCGTTAGACCCCTACCCATGCGTACCACTGCCAGCAATTATAATCAACACATTATAACCCAATTCGATCTCCAGCGAG
>SJOL01006370.1:1798951-1847955 GCA_004794785.1 Opisthorchis felineus | reverse complement strand
TACAATAAACTCCGAAGACAGTCTGAAATGTTTTGATACCAGAGTTAGCACATGAAGCTCGCGAATAACCGCTGTAAGCTCGAGTGAAATGAAAAGAGAAAATCGGAAAATGCGACCACGCCTGTATTGTATGTACTTTGTACAAATGCGCGTTTTTGTGGTTTTGCGTATTCAAACAAAAATCGTTTATGAAATTGATGAAATACGTAACGTTTTAATGAAAGCAAAAGGAAGGTACAATATACCACACCATCAATCAGTGATTAATATCGACTGTCTGCCATGTGACCGATTTGCTCGGGGAAGAAAGTGCCAGTGGTTGGAACATGGGCGTCTGTGATGATGAAGGTTCAAGGACAGCGTCGGGAGAGCGAGACTTCGGTGGTCAAGTAGTGTATTCCATGCGTGTGGCTAGTTGCTTCAATGCTAAATCTATCGACGGGTCAAAGTTCAGTTGAATCTGGTGGAATTATAATAATCGTCTCCCCAGTGTCGACTACGCATTTAGCGCCACTCTGCTTATCAGTTTCATACAAAAGGAGGCTGGAGTGGGACTGGCCGACCGGCGTTTTCGCACTTGCCACTCGGCTAGGACATTCCCGTTTAAAGTTCACTTTCCTATACTTTTCCGTTCATGTCTTCCATCGCGTTCATGGTAACAGCGTAGCCTACGGGACTGAAGTGAACTGTGGACTTGTATACCCGGCGCGCGTAGGAGGTTTCTGATGGAGATGATGTACCTAGGCCTTCACCTGTGCCACTTGAAATGCGGTATTTGGAGAAGCCAGCGTGAAGTTGTTTTGCAGTGTTAGGTTGCGTTGTCGCGACTTCCATTACATCTTCCAAGTCTAACGAAAAACTTGAAAATAACGGGCTGAATGGGATGCGGCAAGCAAATTAATCACATTTCCCAAATCACAAATCAGATTAAATGTGTTTTCTATACAATATGTTTAGAAAACGTATGCTGCTCAAGCAATGGTTAAACTAGCTGGTTCAATCTCAGTAAAGAGCACTAGTCAACGAAAGCCTGATCTGAAAACGATGGAGCGGACAGACGCAGCCCATGGCCCGGCTGAAGTAGGGAGAATCTCCAGTCTATGCTCTCTTCAACCAGGTGAGTAATCATCGACGGCGGTCGATTGCATCGGATGGAAACCAGGAGAAAGAGATTTCCTTTTAGTCTACTTTGATAAAACAAGGTAGCAAGGATAACAAGGGTAGGTTGCGCCAAGTTTGAGTTTACAGCACGATGTAGAAAAATGGCACAAATGTCGCAACATAAAATTAATCACTGCCGTGATAAGGTTTTTCGGGCGACACAAAGGATACATTAAATGCACACAGTTTTTCCATCCTTATGTTTAGGAAGTATGTGAGAATATATGGTTAGTTTTTTTATCTCTTCTCACTATTATATCAAAGCGAATGACAGAAAAAGGACTGAAATACCAGGGGTTACATTTTTATGATCAATTACTTGGGCAAAGTGCGAGTATTTGCTAAAGATTCTTTCATAATGTTAGAGTTTTGTCTTATCCGGATGACACGAGTGACGGTCTGCCGGTCAGATTTAATTAGATTGTGACACGCAGTTTCCTTCCTGCGGGTGACCTTCCAGAAAGAACCTTGGGTAGTACTACTTTTGAACAAGAAATATTTATAGGCTTATGCTCGTGCTTGCGCGAGAATAATCTACAGAAGGTTTCTGATGCTCAAGTCATCCGGCAGGTTCTTATTTGCCGTGAGTAACGCGGATTCATGCATAGACGGTTTCACGTCAGCTACCGAGTCGTCATGTGAGCATCTTCGGTTCGCGAATTAGACATTGACTTCCTACTTGTGTCACACTACGATTTCGTCGAGGACTTTCACCAGGCCACTCACGCGTGCCTCAAATACCTCAACGGCCATCCTCCAGATTGTGTTCCAGCTTTCCTCTGCAGAGGATAATGTGCGGTAGTATATGATGAGACACGTCCTTCCCAGAGGAAAGCTACCCATGGTGCTGTCACCCACTCTTCATTGAATGTGATGGTGACGTGGCAGTCCAGATCAGGTCTAAATCGAAATTGACGCTCACCTGAGAATTGCCTACGCCTAAACAGAGTTCACGTCTACAGCGCAATACTGACGCCACTACCCATCAGATGGCGGAGAATGAGCTGTTTATTGAAGTCGCAAAACTTGTGCACGCCGAATTCAGCGCGTTTGATAGGTGGTACACACCAAATGTCAGAGAAGTCACCCAAAATACTTGTATCTATGACCGGATTGTGTTCCAAACACAACACAATGTAGCTTCGGGTGTTAGATTTTACTTGCTCTGTATTTTGTGACGCAGATTCCATACGTAGCCTGTGGAGATTGAAATAATTCTTTCTCTACGCGCCCCCTGTTTATGTCATGCCAGAAACCTCTGGTTAAGCAAGAGCCTTGAAGTAAGTCCAGTCTATGGTATCCAGGACGCCACCGATTCCGAATGCCCACGAGATGTTGTATACCATTGACATAGAGGCGACCTAATTTTGGTTTAGAAAGATGGCACACCGATATGTGCCAATTCCTACTATCACTGCTCTAGATGTAGGGTCAGAAAAGTGCACATGACCATCAGTACAAGCCGCAGTGGGGACAAATCAGTGTACTGTCAAATAGGTACTGACTGTCTCGATAACCAACTAAAACGTAGGTCTCACAGCATATCTAGGCCACTGGAGTCTCGTTACCGTTGCGTGTCAAGATGCAGTTGGCAGAACAGTCTAACAACCACATAGAGAGTAGCCCTGAAAACGACTAAACCAACCTAGATACCAAGATGCGTGGTCAGTTTCTCCGATACTACATTGTGTTAAATCAGATGAACTAACTATTCACCTGCTTGGGCTCAAACTTGAGTTTGTTGCTCGCTTTTTCTTTTGGATGTAGAAATTCTCACCGCCTTTCAATTCAGCTAGCCTTACTGCAGTTTTCTTGCTATGACAGTCTTGGATTTTTTATTCCTGATATTCCTTATATCTTTACTCATGATTCACCGCAGAAGAATTTTGTAAACAGAGACAATCAGGCCTTTGGGAGCGAAGCCGTCTTACTGATAACAACTTCGCACTCCAACAGCCAATTACTCAATTGACGCCTGACCGGTCATATGTGAAGACCATTGGACTGTTCTGCACGAAGTGTGAGTGTCCATGAAGTCGGACCAGAAACTGGTTGTATTTCGGTGTCCCCTGAATTTTATTTGCTGTTGTGACCAGAATGCGTTCTTATATATAGAATGTTGTCGTGATATACAGTTTAAACGGTTTTTTATTTTGGCATAAGGCTTAGAAACACCGATATTCTGCAGTTCCACTCAGTACCACAGGCGATGAGTTTCACGTGTTTTCTCCAATTTGGCGACAATACGAATCTGTTTCTAATATCCCGCAATATCCGGCAATCGGAGTATGCCAGCCATTTGGCTTTCCACTGCCGACAGATATGGTAGAGGTCGGATTCGGCAAAATAATGACAGATTGTCATACCATTCAAACAACTCATGTGTTTGCGAATCCAAAGAACCTCTTACCACCGTCGTCTTCATGGGGCATGCATATAAAATGTTCCTTGTGCAATGGGGATACAGCATCAATTTGTGCTAAACGGAAGGTGATAGTCGTTACTGGTCCCCTGTACTGAAGGAATGATCAGCAACAGTTGATACCGCGTCCGTGGCTCCAATCTGGTGCTTCGATTCAAATGATTAAATAGTGCCTCTGTGGTATTTCGTGAGTATAACGACCTGCAAAAAGAGGAAGGTCACAAGCATTTCTAAAATTCAGCTTCCCGAAAATAATATTGTGATCCACTGAAACCAACAGATTGGTCGACCACATATTAATGAGGGCAAACATTGTTTTATCAGTAAGAAATAAATGCAACGGCATGCAGCTTAACCGTTAAGCTGAAAGTTCAAAACACGATAGAGAAATATCCGTACAGAATTCTTGAGGTTAAGGCTACACAGGGAGAAATTGGAACTTGCCCGAGTCCCGTATTTTATCGTCAAACAACCTTCAAAATAGGGCCACCAAGTTAGCGCTCTCTCAGCCTCCAAAATCGTCATAGCAAACGCCAGAATTCGCAGTTGACTTATCTCAAACCCATGTTGGCTATAGGATTTAGGCTAGGCCATTACTGGCAAAAGACATGAGCCTTGAGGAGCGTCCAATATAGCCCAATAGATCCGGGTGTACAGTTTGTACCTTTCAGGTGAACTTCAAATATGAGATTTCTAATGTCAATTTGTACATTCGTGTCATCGTTACTTATGTGAATCATGTTTCGGTTGACAAGGGCGCTCAAAAGAATATTATTTCACACGGATTGTCTCCTTAGTCTATCGATCCTTGATATATTTGATAAATCTTCCAATCGGCCTAATTCCAGTTACTAAAGTCCAATTCAAAGGTTGGTCATGATGCAGGTTGCACTGCACCCACGAACACCAATATACATACAGACAGCTTGATTCGAGTACAGTATTCTCATGGTGATGTTTTATCACCTTGGTTGTAGGTTGTAAAACCATGACATTTACAACTTACAATTACTAACTATAGTCCACCTAACTGTTCCCAAAAATTCGCTGACTATGTAGTTCTATGTAATAGGACCAGGGGATTATGCTCAGCTAAACAACTCGTTCACCTGTCCCGATTTCCATTCTGGAGACCGGCGTGGAAGTGTGGCTGCTTTATTATTCCGCTAACAGTCAACGAGACTGCTTCACGTAAAACGCTGAATTAGCCCTATCCGGTCATGAACGTATTAGGTTAATAGTTGTGGAAATTATGTGAATGAGATTAAAGCTTATTGATTTTGAGTCAGAGGATCTCTAGATTATTTCTGGTTTCCGCTTTGGTTTCTCAGATCAATTCATAAGCGTTAACTAATAAGTAATTTGCTAGCCAAACGCTAAAAAACGTAAAATACTAGCTGTATCTTGACAGTTTTTTCCGTACTTTCACTTTCTAGTGTAGCTCCTTCGCAAATTTATTAAACTTACTGGCAGCCTTAATAAACCACCAGATGTAGTTCAACTTAGTGAAGACTTGCTTGGCGATATTGGTTTGCGATCAGCCCACTACTTATAAATTTTGACCGGCTAGTCCGCTCAATCTCCACAGTGTTTTTCTGCGAAAACGCTACGTAACTATCGACAGGAGACACTTGTTTGCATAGGCCATCAAAGCGTTGATTGTAATAATATACAGGCGATTTTTCAAAGAAATACCAAATGATTACAATATTACCTGTTCATTCTCCCCAAGACAATCCATTTAGCGGTGCATCTTATGGAGTCTTTTGCCGAATGCAATACCAAATCAAGGACCTAAACACAGGGTGGTAGCAGTGGTTTTCTGATTCTCCTCAAGGCCTTCAAAGTGACTAGGACATCTTGAAGCTGATTCCCCATGCATATATCTTGCCTTGGTATTGCACCACGTTTGTACCCAGGGACCATAGTTTTCGGAAGTCAGATTTATTTTTACACCTTTTACAGAACCGTACGACTGGAAATGTTAGTATGTGCAGATACCTGCACGTATAACAGAGGGGGAAATTGTTATTTTGCCCCATGAATTTGCAACAAACTACGAACCAAAACGATTCGGGTCCTTTTTGAGCGCTGCAGTGCGCATGTCGTTTGGAACAACGTGTACATGTCTGTCGATGTTTATTCTTCGTAAAAGAATCGGTGGACAAGTAGGTCGGTAATGTATATGGCGTGACGCGACATCATTTCTAATAAATCCCGTTGACGGCATTTGATCTATTACACTGCTACCGTCCTAAGTTACGAAGCTGTGTTTCGAACAAAATAAAAAGCATTCCACGTCTTTAGTTTCGTAGCTCGATTGATCCATCTTACTACACTTTCAGTTGGTTCTGCCGAAATGAATAGCAAATACTAATCCTTCTGGTAAATTCACGTTTTTCGTTGGCCCATGGTTTGCCTCCTTACGTCATACTCCAATCAACCATGCTCCTGGGAGTGGCGTCCATCTCCTTTGCGTTTTGGTGATTTAATGCCCTTTTAGCGGGCCATAGCTTGATGATACATGATAACTAGTTCATATTCTAAAAATATCGGCAAAGGGCCGTTTCGTTTTGACAGGATATCTCAAAGCCCTATATCCGAATTGCCAGCGGTAAGAATGAGTGTCAGATGATCACAGATGCAGTTCTGTGAGTTTAGACGAGAAAAAAACTTTCATACTTGTGCAGACATGCTTATTTGTTGTAGATGAACAAAGTGGTACTGACACAATTAAAGACAGATATCTCGAAAGAACGCACACAATATAAAAATCTTAAAATTCAAGCTGATGTGACGTTATTTAATACAAGCAAATATTGTCGAAATATTGGAAGTCCTGGTGCATTTACTGGTTGTTGGAAAGGTTACTGTTGGCCCGTTTGCTGAGTTTAGCAACTAAATTGCAAACATGTCACCACCAAATGAGGGAATGTCTTCAGCAACCAACAAATAACGGTGTTTCAACTACATGGTTACTTCACTCAGTCGTGTACATGGTTAATGCACCACATATCGAATTGTGATACCTTGTGTACATGCTGATTAATCACCCTGTCTGTCCCACCGGTAGGATCGCGATTTCAGCTCCTTTAGAATCGACATCGGCATCTGGGACGGATATGTATGTGTGGCTCTGAACAGAACAGCTTAGAACAGACTGCATTCGTTTAACCGGACAGAGCCAACCCAATGTCCGATTTGTACGATCCTTCGACTCAGTTCAAGTGACCATATGGTAACCCTTCTGTACAAACGGATGAAAGTTTTAAACCAGTATCTGTAAAATAGGTCAATGCAAAGCAGTTGCCACGGTTCAGGTTTGGCGGTAAATTTTGACATTCAGTTGATTGAGCTGGGCTAAAGCACACAGTTGAATGAACAAAATAGGGATGTACAACTAAAATGTTACCAGCACCACATACTAATTCAACGGATGTTTAACTGCACAAATAAGGGAATGCACTGTTTAAAATATGAAGTAGATTTTCAAACAAGCCCTCCTACTGCGGACGCCGGATTTTTTTGCCATGTGACGGCATCTAAAATCTTGAAGCAAGTTTTCCAGACAGTTGAATGTTGTCGTCCAGTAGAGCCAACTGGACAGCATCCTGACTAAAAGTATTCTTTATTGCCTACTACCAATTCTGCTGGTGGATTAGTAGTGTAATGGGCATCCGGTTAAAAGATTAGGAATCGATTGCTTAGTGTTTGTCAAGAAATCGATCACATTTGCCAGCTAGGATATACTGCTATGCCCCAAAAGATAGTTCATGGTAATCACATGGAACATTTGGAATGAATTTTGTGCTCAAAAGTTCCGTACAAATTCCTGGCTCTTATGGAAGTTTTGTTGTTAGGCTCTGGACATCAAAACATGATTTTTGCAGGAGGTTACATTTCGCCGACAGTTTTTGAGGAATATTTCAGTGGAAGATATCTTAATTGTATGCTCGCAGAAAAACGCTCAAGCGTTGGATCACTTGAGCAGATTACAATACAGGAAGCCTAATAGGAATGTAGATGAGATTTGATATCCCGTGGTAGGTGACAGTGGCGAAATTAATTCCAAACGGTTGACCATGCAAGTGTCTTACAACATAAGAAATTTATCCATGGTTTCGCAGCGCTCTTATGAATGTGCTTACTGTGCAGCGCCAAGCATTCTGGTAGTTCATTTTTCTGAAGACTAGCCCCATTTCTGATGAGTCAAATATCTAAACCGTAGAATGTGAACTGGGCAGCATAGCACTAAAACAGCATTCGAACTAAAGTAGTTTGGGAAAACTGAAAATATTTTCATGTTGTGCAGTTTAAAAATTAATCCCCTGAAAATGGTCGAAAATGATGTGGCTTTATAGATAAAAATTAGGAACAAACCATCAGTAATATTGAAGTGCGCTTAGTTCCGATGAAAAATTCTGCACTCTGTATGAAAAGGTGGTACTGAGTATCGTTTTCAGGCCCTCTTTGTCTAAAAAAGAGCCGTAATCGCCAACAAAATATTCTAGGAAAGAAACTTTAAATAACAGGAATGTACACTTGCATTGTTTCAAAATCCTATTTTGCTCAAAAACAACCAGACAGGACCATAGCGAGTTGGAACCTTGACGCATCATACGCGGTGAGAATCACTGCACCAATACAAACAAGTCTTAATTGGATGAAATCTCCGCCAAACGAAAGTTTCAGTTAAGCGACTTATTTAGGAGAATAATCTTTAACTCATGAAGCGGTTAGGCGTGTCTTTTTGCGGTGCTCATGTACGTGTGACTAAAATGCAAGCATTCTTGGTCCACTTCAATTGGTGCGGTTCATTTGGAGGACTGGTAATTTACAAAATCTGCCCGTTCGAACGTGTGGCTGATTTTTCCCAGACTTACAAAGAGTCAACGGAATAAATGACTATCGAAGAACAAATGCTCAAATGAGTTTCCGGAGTTGACAATCATAATTCTCATCCTTCCGGTAACGTTCGGGTACGGCATGATTCAATCTTCCAGTTCACCCTAAATAGATGTTCAGTAAGAAGGGCAAGGACGTTTTGACGACATTTTAATGCGTTGGTGCAAGAATAGTATGAATAGACAAACTTTGGAACGTTTGCGCATAGGCTGAGTAGTTCCTGCCTTCCGACAAACAAAAAAGTCGGTCCGGAAAAGATAGACGAGAATAAGATTTAGAAGAAATACATTTGTCAGTCTTGTCGTATAGTTGAAAGAATTACAATTACGCGTTAGGAATATCAACGCCAGTATTTTCTAGATGGGTCAACTTGCGTCTACGTGGGTAACCTCTTATTACCAGTTTTGATGGATTCAACAGAACTTTGCGTTCACATCATGCAAAGTCTTCTAAGTATTAAGATTGTTTATTGGACACAAGAAAGCTTACAAAGTTAATTTTGGGTGAGAAATGTTAAATTTAAAGTGTGTGAGTGGTGTGTGAATAAGGAACTTATTTTTCAGCATGTCGTGTGTCAGATGGGTTAGAGCCGCCCGAAATACGAGCTTCCTACTTAATGAAAATGCCCTTTTCAATAAAACTAGGGGAACGTGCAAAGTATTGCAAGGTTTTTGCCCGATTTTGGAGTGACAGTAAACCCCAGATTATTTCTTGTAATTTTTTATACTTCCCGCTGAAATTGAAATAAATAAGTGAGGAGTAGAGCTGACATAACTCAGCACAAAATAAGTCACGATCGAAAGCTAAATAGCGCACTTAGGACACATACCATAGCAATCGAATTGGTTCGACGTCAGTTATTAAAAACAAATAGTGAGGTATGAGACACTCGACTAGTCCACACACTTTTGTCCACAACTAATATACCAACATAAGCAATTGAATCTGAATGAAGTGGACGAAGTTTTATTAGATTCTTTCAATGATACTGTCTATCAAGGAAATCATTTGATTAGTCTGAATGGACATATGAACTCACCGTGAGTCTGTTACGGTTAACTGTGGAGTTGTTTCTCCCATGCGTCCACGTTTCGTTCACTAGCCAATAGAAAGATGGAGGTTTCTCAATCATGTTTCGATTCTTAAATGGTGCAAAAAATGCTGAATTGTGACCAGCTTCAACACACACGTTAGCTCATTCGCCCACAGACGGCTGGCGTAGCTGAACTTTAGAGGAAATGGTGTGTATTTTCAGACACATTGCATCCAACCAAACGGTACACAGGAAAACAGAACTGCTACGAGTAAAGATTTCGTTGAAGAGGAAGAATTCGCTTTAAAGAGCAGAGATGTTTTAACTGAAGAGAGTTCATAGGTTATCATTCCCTGTTCTGAATCAATGGTCTGCTTAAACTGACAAGTTGTTGTCTACCAGATGCGTACAAATATACTCAATAAATATTTTCCTTCCAAGCAATCGCGACTAGCACAAGGAAGTATGCACAGAAGGTTTTCGTAATCAGGTTGCACAATCCCACGTAAAAAGTGCGCAGTAGAAAACCAACATGCAACCGGTTTTCCAACAACACAATTTAGTAAGAAACTTGGCGTACATTGGTTTACCACTAATTAGGTCACTTTTTAGCTCTTTCTCGAAACTTCTTCAATTTCGATCAAATGCTTACCCGAATTCGATTGATTTGTACAGTACGTCATTTTGCATTCCAAAGTGCGCCTACTTTTTTGTTGTTTACGGATCCGATAGCTTATGCCACAACAAAATACTAATTTTGTCAGTGAATTTCCTAAAATCCAGCTTAGTGCTGTTTGTTCCTTGATCTATTAGGCCGGGGGTATATATGGGACTATAACGGAGTGTCAGAAGCTGAGCGACGAATAAAAAGTTCGACTTCTAATTCACCGTTGTCCTGCTTTTTTGTTTGTAGCTCGGAGTTCACTTTAGGCTCACTATTGCAATGACATTTCCCGCTGGCCCATAAGATGAATGAGGATCTACGTGAACTCGGTGTTTTTTTTTCGTTGGGGGAAAGTCGCTTAACCCTCTAGCGGGCTTTACTTGTTCGGCGTTTCTTGGAAAGATATTAACAGATAATACCGCGAACAGTTGTGTGATAGTGCTGTAAAGTCTTTGGGTAGATTTCACTGAGTCGAATCATCCAAGGCAGCCGTAAAGGTTGGAACAGCCCTACAGTGAGAAGGGTAAATGGGCAGAGACTTATAATAGCAAGTTAACTGGTAGCATTCTGGTAGGGCATATTGGACCAATCGACTCATTTCCAAAGACATCCGAATGACAGCACAATTATGTTAAGATACGATAGCCCCAATCAGCAGTTTATATTGGGACCATTTGTTCCACCGCTTGCTGAGTGGGGCTATTGCACACCGGGGAAAGTTTTGAAGAAGTATATCCGGGCTTTCTTTATGGATTCATTTTTTGCTCGTCATTTTTTGCAACCATGACAGATGTTCATAAATTGCCAATAGAACCCTGCTAACTTACTGCTGGAAACAAATCACCGGAAAAACTGCTGAATGATACCTATTGTTGTTGCTTTAACTAACTCTGGGAGAAAATACTTCTATATCTCGATATCGTCCGGACAGAGCCCACAATCAGCCTCTCTACTGCACATTTGGTCGATGAACAGGAAACCTAGACATTCGACTGAGTCTTGAACGAATATATCGCTAGACCTAATTAGTAACGCGTTTTTGGAGCTTTGCAAGTAGTGTGTTCTTCACGGACTCATGCAGTGTACAAGAACTATGCACAACACACATTTAGCTAACTGCGTCTTTAAGGGCTAAGAACTCCCTAGCGCCTCGCGAGAACAGAAAGTATGAGCACCATGCAGGGTGGAGCAAGTTACAAGTGCGGCAAAGTTACAAGACCACATTTAGATCGTACATGGTTCGATGGGTTATTTCCTGTACTTGGGCAGATGATTATCGGGCGCCGAGTGAGAAATGTCCTTTTGATCAACTGGAACAGCTGCTACACCCGAAAAAAGGTGTTCTGATGGCTAAAGTTGCCTCCATAATGATCACTACAGGAGCCATATGATGGAAAAGCTTTCATACCCTTACGTAGGAGTGACATTACAGGCAACCTACTCATATTCTCAGCCACCAAACAGAGCATAAGCAGCTTTCCTTGAGATTTTCGCTCCTTTAGCTGGACAGGACTTGGCTATTTATGGAGTGTGAATGAACGCATAAAAGATAACGAAATACCCTAATGAACTTGCCTGTATGATACTCTTCTCCAGAACAATGTCGAAAGATCTGTTCACTATACCCCGCCGGTAAAACTTTTTGCATCACTGCCGGTTCCCACCGTTTATGCTTGAGCATCAATATATGGATATTCGTAACCTCCCAAGAAACTATGGTAAATGGATTCGATCAGTGTGGATAATATGCAAAAGCGTTTAACAAGAGGAATAGGAGATTCTCTAAAAATATTACTTCCACCTTCATGAGAAGTTTGCTTATTAGATTATAACGTAGAAGAATTAATTTTTTGTCAAAATGAAGGGTGCTTATTCGTGTGACTTAATTGGTAATATCAATAGCTCCAACAAACCTGGGTACAAGAAGAAGCAATTAATATTTTCTTTGACGGCGACTGTCAGCCGATCTTGATAAAGATGTTTGTTTCCCATTGCATATAAAGTTGCATATAAAGTCTAGTCATTTCTAGTTGCAAATACAGATTTATTGCACTACCCAAGTCAGTGAATAACGATAGCTTCATCCAGTCAGTGATTTAGGATTCAAATTGTTTGTTGATTACCGCGGGCGGCAAAGAGACCAAATGCGTTGACTAGCTGAAGGCAAAAAATTGAGGAATGTATAGGTAAAGCAGCTAGAACCCTTTGATTTCTACTGTGAATTTTATTCATAAACAAAAAGTAGCCCACTTCAACTTGACTGATTGCTATGTATAGATACTTGGTGGCATGGCTTGAGGTCGAATTCAACTGGATGTACTAGTAAAGGATGCAGCTGTCCGAGATAACTTGGGATGAGCGTCTTTGTAAATTTGTTAATAATACAGATATAGACGGAAGGTCACTTTACCTTCCATGTCTGAGATAAACAGTCAATTTTTTACACTTCTGTATGCTTTACTTCGGTGCTTATCGTAGGTGTGGAGTAAGACTTCGGCGATTTGAGTGCCTGGGATTAGTGGTTCTAGGATAATTATGAACTTGCAGGGCATAGCAGTTATGATTGTGGTGTTCCGGAATCGATGGGTGTATTGTCGTAAAGAAATAGACGCAATATTTTGAGTAGCAGCCAAATAATTGGACCCAGTCATATAAATCGAAGTGGATCAGGGGAACGCGTTATAAGGACGGTATATGGGTCAGTAAAGAGAAGGGAACTCTCACTAGCTGTATGGAATCAAGATTATTTCAGGAAACAAGGTATTCTGAAATTGTTGCGGAGCCTATCCACTTCTTGAACTCCAATATACGCGAAAATATTGCCGTTATATCCAAAAATTATCTTGTCCTTTTACTTCAAATAACCTTCATATCAAACGACAATCCATCAAAACAAGAGAAAAATTTAAAGCGCGGATCACTCGTTGAATATTGATCAGTGGAGCTTTTTTACACCCAGGGGAACGAAAGAGATTTAGAGTTATCCTGCACCGGCACGTTTGCGTTTTCAACTGCTGTGCGAACGTGTTTGAAACAAATGTTAGATTTGGAGATTCGAAAACTTCGAAGTAGTGGAATTAATAATAATAATAATGAATCTTTGACCTGGTTTTGGAAGGTCGGCGGATATAAACCCGAAAGAAATGCCAAGTCTCCACACTTGTCCAGAGGAGATTCGGGCCCATTGCACGATAATCTTGATGTTGGGAAAGATGTTGGTGCTCGTATCTCTAAGCGCCAGCGGGAAATGGTGCTGGTTAGACATTCACAAGTTCTCTCCAAAGATTTGTCAAGATTAGGGTTGAATATAAGCCAAAGTTATTGAGGAGATGGTCAACAGTTCATTTTTTGGTGAGTTTATCTCCACTCCTAACACAATATGCGCACAGACTAGCAGAAATATTTATGATGTTGACATCTGCGTATCACACATTGATGCGACTCAAACAAGAGTTATTAATTTTCTGCGCAGTGTTCATTTGCTAGGCGAAACAGTGATGAGGCCGTGAAAATGCGTCGCAACTCAGTCTAAAGGCTGGCAAGATATTGCGCGCTGTATACAATTATAGATAGATGTTTAGACCACATAAAAGGCCGACGGTGCTCCAGCTAAATATGCCCTATTTAGAATATGCGCTATGTTGAATAATGCGTCATAGTTTCACGTTGTTTCTTTTTTCATTGGGCTGAGAACTTTGCAGCACTATTGCATGCACACGCCAATTGAATAAGCCAAATGAAAATTGGATGTCCTATGTCCCTCCATCTCACAGGTTGGAACTCAGGGGTGTTCAGGTAGCAATGTTCGTCTGTCCTGTCTGCAGGGTTTATGTGCTTCAGTATAGCTACCTCAGCAGAAAACAAGATACGTCAACGTAACTTTACTTGAGCAGTTATTAGTTTGTCAGTATTGTCTGGCTCATTGATCTATCATGCAACCACCTTGTGAATGGCAGTCCGTACCCTGACCATCTACGAACAAGAAATGCCACCTCAGATTTCACCTGAAATTTCCACTATGGTGAGTTTTATATTGAAAGAACATTACCGCACCGAATTTCGCCATCTTTGCGAACGGTAGCTCGGAAATTTTACTTCTCACATGGTCATCCCCATATGCAATGGAGTGAACAGCAATCAACACTTCCACAAGATAAAGCTACTGTCACAAAACTCACCGTACACGAACCTTCGGTCTGATTATCTGACTTCAACAACAGCATGGCCAAAACTCATTCGTGAAAAATGCCCTGGATCACTCGTGAGTTCCATTGAGGTAATCATGGTGTTATTAGAGCTTATGAGCAGTGCATATCCTTGGCCGTGTCAGGGTTTTAGCTCCGGGCACCTAACATGCAAGGCGAGCGTGTTACCAGTACTCCACCAACGCACGCTGGACGCATCCGAAGTTTCTGCCCACCAACACTGAAACAGGTAGGCATGAAGTCTTGAAAGTTATTTAGTTCAGCAATGACAGTCGCCGGTGTTTTACAGATTCACATCAACTGATGTAATCGCACGCACGAGGACCGGTACGTGATGTTGGAGTACGAGTTTTATTAACTAGGTCTTGATTTTTCCCGCAGATGGTAGGTGCATAGGGGAAACCGTCCACTAGACAGGCAGTAGCAAAATTTATGTTTGCCGTTGAAAGGTTACAAGGCGAGTTGGAAAAAAACACATATGCAGATCGATTTATTGTTATTTTTGGATTGGAAGCAATCTTAGCAATCAAGTGACACCGTAACGCTGGTTGAACTGGTCATATTTATTGGCCCACAATTTGAATGTGCGTGAAACAGGAAACATCGTTTTCGGAACTTCTATGGGCGAACTTATTCAATCACAAAAATCTGGTGGTCACTTTTGAGCTGTCCAAAAGTTACCAAGCTGTGACATGGCAACTATACGTGGTGGAAGAATATAGATTGCTTGCTTCTTAGGTCGATCTCTTGTGGCAAATATTATGAGGATGCAAGCCAGATCATTACATTGCGCGTGGTGAACAGTTAGTGTGTTTGATGAATCGCTCACGACTGTTCACATGTACACCTGACAAGTTTGAAAGACAGGATGACGTACAACGTATGTTACTCGACAATGAAATTCGATACGGTTTCCTAATAAACCTAAACTAATAACATGACAACAGAAGATTGATTGAATTAGGTTCTTGTCGACTGATGAAGGGCTTGTTCCATAAGGGCCATGTCATCGCTGCATGTAACTTTTTTACGTTTCAAGGGAGACTAAATTCTGCATGTGAAGTGCCGATCAAGCTGGCACTCTATGAAAGTCACAATTGCTTTGTTTAAACTTGTCCAATCATTCTGCAACGACCTACTTGAGTGGATTCACATGTGCAGCATTTTTACTGGGATTTGTGCAACCCACATGGGTAAAAGGGCATTTTGGATCTTGTTTTCAAAACTATTCTATCAAGGTGACGCTCACTGGTCGTAGAAACCGTGAGTTTACAAATCAAAACTCCTGCAAAATGCTCACTAATATTGTGCTCATTTATAGGATGGGCCGTTTTTTGTTTTATAGTGGTCTATACCACGGTTCTGTGACCATGGATAGCTTGGAGGCCTTAAGCAGCAATTCTGACTATTCCCAGCATCAGCATCAGCAGCAAGCTTGATGGCGCGAATATTTATTTTCTGGTTGAATCCTAGGAAAATATCATAATGCGTCTTTGTTGAGGTTCTTAACTTCTACCGGCTGACTTAATTAAAACGAGCACTACATTTTAGAACTTCCGAAAATAACTCTAAATCATGTGCAAAAAGATGGATACGTGAAGTAAATCTGTTTGTAGTCAGATTAGGTTGTGGGGATATTGATTAACAGGAATTTGGTGGGTATTTCTAACCGTAGGATAATTCAGTTCTACAATTCTGTTTGGAACCTGAAGAAAAAACAGATTGTTTGTATATTCAACTACGCAATATTCTGATGGCAATGAATGGCAATGGCACTGAACAACCGAGGCTTCCCTTTTCCCCCCAGTTTTGCATAAACATTCCAGGTGTTGCCATGGTGCGATTAGCTTGGTTGGTTTACATCAAGCGGAGAAGTGAATTCAAGCCAGGCAATTATGAAGGTATCAGCTGTGTCCATCTTAGGACTTCCATTGATTTTAACCCTGGATATCTATCACGTTAGACCGCTACTTTGTCGGTACAAACCGAATGCACTCCAATTATTACGTTTGAACAGATATACTACCGTGCTGAGATCCGATTAGCGAACAGAGCAACAAAAAATGTGAAGGGGACCCTCTTTTGAAAAATAACCTTAGAAGAATGTAACCAGGAGTTGACTGATCCTGAGAATCTCTCTATGACCACAGGATTGAAAAAAATCCATGTAAACTGCACAGTATGGTACAGCTATCACTTCTAAACGGACCAACCACAGGAAAGACAAATATAGTAAGCATGAAAGCTTACGCTCTAAAGTGTGACCAGTTAGTCTACGTCGGCTCATCCGTCGATTTGTCAGCACTAGTCGCATCGTTAATCGACCATATTCATGATAGTAATCTTCGTCCGTCAAGTTCGGGTTCTGAGAATCAGTTCCTTTTCTGATTTCCAGCTTTCTGTTCAAAAAAGCAGCATACTATTGGATATAAAGACTACTATGATGCACATACCACACACACACACACCACCACAAGACATACATACATACTCACACACTCTGCTATATACTAAACACTTGGTACATTATAAATATACTATTATTTTTACACTGATAGTATACATCATTTTGGCTCCCCGGTACTTCTCCTAAATAGTATTCACCTATCAGATTGTTCCATTTTTTATGGTAGGGTCGTTTGATGCGATTTCTTTAGACTTGGACGAGTGTGACTGCTAGAAAAGTACACATTGATTTATTTCCTTACGGTGGACATTGCATTTTCTGATATGGGGTGAAATGATATTTGAGTTTCCCTTCAGACGCAATAATCATTTCTTTGAAATAGCATTCTCAAAACAGTCTATTTTTCAAAAACCTACTTTTGTCTACTGATCAAATTAGCTCATTGAGATTTGTGACCTTAGAAGATAGCATTTTTTAGTGGCCTTTTAAGTGAGCTATTCGAAAACGGAGTTCACACGTTTTGGTCTAATTGCGCTATAAAAGTCTGCATTGTATAATCTCCTATGTACGAAGCATCAGCTGATGTATGGATGGGAGCTAAAAATGCTCAACCGTTTCAAACAGCTATAGACGTGCTTCAGGTATGCCTAACATGTCTGATGCGAAACAGCTTTTTGGTAAATTAATGAGCTCTGGCTTGGCGCATTCAGGAAAGCCCAGAGCATATGTCTTATCAAAGAGCTCTGTCGGTCAATCCAAAGCAAGTATAGGAATGATGATTTGTGCAAGAACCGTTAGATGTTTGGATGCCAGATAGATATTTACCAGTACCTCTCCTATATCTTAACTCCAAAGGATTGTTGCAGTAGGCAACTAAAAGTTTTCTCATTTCAACCAATTACACGTGTACCACCTTCACTTTTCACGAACTCTTAGGCGTTTTTCCTATAACGTGATCTTCTGTAAAAAGGCTGTCAGAGGAAATCGGAAAGTTTCAATCCAGAAATGAAATAAATGGAATGACCGCGTAATGTACCTCAAGGAAAGGACTTTTTCCTTTCGGAGATCGTTATACTATAAGGTAACTCCAGCAATTTGGTGAGAATCGGCACGTAAACCCACTTTTTTGACATGCACACGACAGTAAAGCCGAAATTGAGGTCAACACCCAATAGAGATGAAAATTCTCAAAATGTTGACATTAATCGGCTTTAGTTACTCGAGAATTTAGAACGAACATATTCGTCAGGTTGTCACAAAATGCTTGTTTCACTCACACTTACCCGGAAACACCAAAAATTCCAGGAAAAATAATAACAGGAATGTTTTTTACAACCAACATGACTAATTTGAATTCCTTACAAGAAATAAATGAAACAAGTCCAACCAACTAAAGCCAGTTTCTGGGAAATATACCAGTGATTCGATATATCCCAATGAGCACAGTACATTCTTTCCGTTTGTCTCTGCAGGTTTCCAATTTAAGACAAAATAATTTAAAGGTAAACTACACTATTCCAACGTACCAAAGAAATGTCACTAGAAGTACAAAATACATAAGTTAAATGTTGATCCCAGATAGGATAAAGCTGCACAGCAAAGTACACAGTATATATTTACACTAAAGAAAAAGGGGAGCGTTGACAAAATATTATGTGCAAGCTAGATTCACATTTAAAAGTTTCGTTGGAAATTTGGTTCCCCAAATGACATTTTTACTACAAAAGTCAATGATTTCTGTTCATTTTATCCCACTTTGAAACCGTTTGCTCAGTACCAACTTTCTTATAACAGGCTGATCTGGCAACACTCTCTTTTTATAATCTACACACCACAAGCCTTTTCAGGTTATTCTCAGACATTTGGTGCGACGACATTCAACTTCTTTCAGTGCGAAGTAATGATACTTCTGGGTGGCATTCCGCACTTCACACTGAGTTTGTACTCATTATCGGACGAAGCAACAGATAGCTACTTTTGCGTATTGCGCCTAAAATGTTTTTTTTTCTGCTATTTGCTTGAAAGCACACAAATACTAAACGTAATACTATGCTGGTTCACCATATCTCAGAACACATCGAACCAGAATTAGATGAAACGAAACCACAGTGTACCGACTGACACTTCGACGTCCCTGCAGAATACAGTGGTTCTTAATCCGGGACTCCTCATTCCTGTGGTAGTCATTTTCGGCAAACCTCACGGGGAGTTAATAAGGCATAACTTTTCGTCCCGGATAATCACAAAATGAACCAATAGACCTCATTATATAATAAAATCGGTTACCACTTACAACCGCCGTTCTGCATTCGGAGGTGACAACCATAGTGAAACGTTTCATTTATATTGTACATATATAATTACAGTAACGCTACGTATGACGGAAAGATACCACAGTACCGTAGTGAAGCCGATATGTTTGACGAGTTGTCATTCATACACACTGTTGTATATCCGCGATCATTCCATTCCTCTTATATCCACTTGCTGCGGAGACATTTGGATTAATGTGTGACTTCCCATATCCAGTCAGATTTATTCAGGTAGCTCTTATCTAAGGTCTGCGAATCCTTTTAAATGCGGTGGAACAGTCCTGTCACCCGCGGAATGTGATGATGTGTGATGATGTTCATGTTTGTTTGCAATCAGCGTGACTTTTTTGGTAGTTTATCGAGATTCTGGGTCCTCCAGATTGTGCAGAAAGCTAGCAAACCTTTCTTTTGAAATCTTTCTGCATTACCTATTACAATCTCTACAAGAGCATGACATATGCTTGGCTGTTAGTTGCGGGTTCATATTGAGTATCGAGCCAATATATGAACATATGACTAGCTAGAGGCTTGTAACACTGCCAGGCAGGAACGTGCCGTAGATTCAACGTACGCGCTTATCGGTCGTTTGCTGCGCAACATGTTCGCTACCTAATTGCATTTTTTCATTTAGGTCGAATCGTAGCCATTTATTCAACTAGTGCAATGCAAAACAGTGTTGCTCTGTTCGCGTATATCATGGACACTGTCCTCAGTTTTTCCTTTCGGTAAGGAAAATACCAAACACAACATATTGGAGCTTCTCTCCAATCCCTTGGTTCACTATGGTGAATAATTACTAAGAGCTTGAATGAACTCATTGTTATCTTGGATATTGCAAAATTACTCAGGTTTTACTAAGTGGGATGCTTGACACCCAGCATTCCAACAGCATACTGTGAAAGTACTCGTTCGTTGTTGATACCAAGCCAATTTGTGCCACTGGTTGGCACTTAATCCCTTGAGACGAATCTTCCAGCAGCAAGCAAGTGCTCTAAATACCACATTGTTTGCAAATTATTATCGTGGCTGAATGTTAAGTTGTATGCTCCATAGTTTACGCCTAACCTTTAGGAGAAGTAAGTTGTGAAGACTTCTGGTGATACCATATTCAGAAGTTTGTTTAAGCCAAAATTTGGTGTTCTAGTGTCCATTTGTGCGAGTGTGGAAAGCAGTCCCTTAGCATCAAAATTCAAAGTGCAGCGTACGATAGAACAGTTAAATCGTTCTGTCTAAGCTTGGTAAGCTTAACGCATTATCTGATGTGTAAGATATTCATTTTTGTGGTTGCTCTTTTCTAGTTCAGAAATTTCAGATTCAATACTGGCAGGTTTATTCTCTAAAACTGATGATTCACTGATCATCCTCGTAATTCCAGGAGCCGTAACCGCTCAATATAGATGCAAAACCATTTTATTGCATTGGGAATTCATTTGCATTTGTACATGTAGTTACGTCGTTTTTTCATAACAATCCTTCTTCTGGGTAATGGCGTTTACAGTGATTATTCCACCAGAGAACTGGGAGGCACAAGACTCGACGTTTATCCGTGTTTGCTTTAGTGAGTTGGACGTATCCTTAACCGCCCAAGGATTCGAACCCGGACTAGCAGAGATGCGAATCGGACGCAAGTTGGACAAATCTGGAGGTCTTAATAGGTGAATCTTCTCACGTTTCTGTAGTGAGATCCACTGTTATTGCTTCAGTTAACTCAGTCTTTATATTAATCTGATATTTGTGATCTAATGGCCTGGGTATTCATAATCCATCTACATCCTACTTCGTCACTATACTCATAGCTGAGAGGACCACTGGAAATTTGGAGCCACAGCTGAATAAGGCTAAATTTGGTTAATCGTAAAGTATGTAGTCAACACATAACAAGCAGATAAATGAAAGCACTCAGATTACATCACTTTTCTTACCGAAATAAGATAACAGTACAATACGCGATGGCGTTTTTAAACTGAAGGTAGAATAAGCATCGTCACAAACATGCCTAAAGGCTCAATTTCACTCTATTAATATTTTGTCGCTTTATCAAAATTCCCATATTCTTTCAAGAACAAGGAGTGCGATAGCACTGAGAATACATCGCACCGTTTGGTTTACGCAAATCTGGTTAGTCGGCACAGCTGGCGCCATAAGGAGATCAGATATGGGTACATTTCCACTACCGCCAGAACTCTCCACTTGAAAGTTGTAAATCGAAAGGTAACTAAAAAACAGGCTTACAGCCCATGTGAACTAATTCCAAATATTATCTCATCTTCATCTTAAAAAGGTTGAAGAATAGATTTTCGCTGAGATAAACTTCAACAACACCATCTAGACTGTAAAACAACGTATTCCTAAATGTGCACATACAAGTTGGATTGTCCCAATAAGGGCAACAAGCCCGTGAGTAAACACAGCAAGACAAAACGAAACAAATTAAACAAAATGAAAAAAGCCGATCAGATTACTTACAAATAATAATAGTGACTTTATCTTCAGTGACAGAACATCCGCCAAGATGGATTTATCTTTCTTTACTGAGCAAAACAGGATCAACAGAAGCGAATATATCTGAAAAGGTGAAAATTTTTGCCGGAAATTCAAACCACTAATTAGTGTACTATGCTGACGCTGCAAGTTTGTTTCTTCGGCAAATTTAATGTCAAGTTTAGAGGCAAATTTTGCAATATTTCAGTGTACAAATCGGTTCTGTTTAGTACACTACTACTATCGTTTATTTTTGAAGAGCATGGTCACAGACATAAAACGTGAATGCAAGCGATGAATGTGGAAAGGTTACAAGAGAATATTAGATAAAAACAGAGAAGTGTCTCATTCAAAGTCACACCACAAACAGTTCCATTCAGAAAAGAGGAATCCCAACGTATGTAAGAATTTTTGGCATGGAAACACGCGTGTAAAGATGAACAGCCGAAGAAAGGACAAACAGTGCTGAATTCTCTTCAAGGCATGGTAAGCGCTAGCACAGTCAAGACTCGCAAATCAGGCATAAAGTGTCCGTCATACTGGGTCTGGTGTGAGATTCAATGGCAAGAATGTACACTTAACGCCATGTACCACGTATAAAAGTGCCGTAAGTAGGCAGAGGGCCCACAATGGCGAGCAAACACAAGTCACTGACTGTGACCTTAGAAAGTCCCAGTCTAATAACAGCCTTGGCGGATTGATTAAAGCAGATCCCTCGATAAGAGATGAACATCGGTTGGTGGACCAAAACGTCGACATCACAACCAATTACACATAGGGCTGAGATTGTTGCGAGGGAGTGTTCATCAGCACCATACTTCTGCTTCTTCTCATTCCTCACTCCGTGCCCATCCGGGACTATGCTTACGTCTATCATGGTTGCTCGGCGCTCCCGAACATCGAGTAGGTCAGGCTTGATGAAGGACGTCGAAGTAGGTGCTCTCAACTCTTCGAAGACGGTGTATCCCAGGCGACGGAGACGTTTTGCGAGTTCATTCGCAACCCCGTTATGACGAGCACATCTAACATCATGCGTGATCCAGCAGGACTGCAAAATATGCACCAAACTCTCCGGTTGGCCACAGTTTTCACGACAGAAGATCGTCTGGCCACCATGATCAAGCCGAGCGCTTTTAACTCTCGTCCTGAGCAAGTTGCTTCGGAGCTGGATACTACTACTACCACTACTAAAAATCTTTACCGTGCTACCGTGAAGTTTTCACTCACATTTTAGCTTTCTTGATATAGTCTTTGAAAATATAGTTCATCTCTCTATTGCGTGAGAATGAGGTAACGTAATGGGTTGATTACAATATGTTAGTGAGCAAATTTGTAACGGAGTAGCACGACCTGTTTCAATTCATCACAGAGACACATGCCACACGATACCACTACGAACGCACTGGTTTGTTGTCACCTTAACTCACAGGAGTTTCAGTACAAACCCGATATTGTCGCCGTTCCCCTCTGCAGTAATACAGACAAGAAAAAAACAAAAAATCAGGGACCTCTTATATGAGGAATATTTTGGAAGTTAGTGCATTAAGCTCTGAAATTTGTTTATGTACTGGTCCGCTTGAAGTAACGGTAGGATAACTATTATCGTTCCGGTTATTTCATATCTGCCCACATGAAAACCGAGATTGAATATATAGTTTCACTCGGTGTGGACAACAGAAATGGAGGATGCAAAAACGAACAAAGCTTTGAAGGTTTACTTTGCCTTTAACATTGATGTGAATTTTGAGTGTGACTGCATTCTGATATTCATTATGGGTGAACATATTGTCATACTGAAAGGAGAGCTAACCCTGTGCAGACAATTATCATAATTATCCCTCATTAGATAAAACAATGTACTAAACTACCTCATTTATTCAGTTATTATCATCTGAAATGCACTATCGATTTTCGTAAACTTCCCAGTATGGGACGGGACGCTTTTTTTGATCCGTAAACGGTGTATAAACCAGAATAATTCTTCAACAAAAGATATTCTGAACAATAGACTTTTCTTAGCGATACACTGGCGCAAACCTGGTTACTCGAGAACCTTATGATGTCATTGAGCAAACAAACAGCCACGCTCTTTTAAATGCAATTTAATATATTTCTCTATTGGTTTTGCTTCAAAAACCCTCAGTCTGTAACTAAGAAGCTATTCTGATTACAGGGAAACGTCAACTTTTACGACATTCTTAGGATTGAGTCGAAACCGTATGTTCAAATCAGATTGTTTTCGATTATCTGCCAACTGTACCCACTGCATGCGCTCAAGTAAAAGCTGTCCAATGGTTTTTTAACAAACTTATTGGTTTTCAACCGAAGATCGTTATACTTGAACCAGGATATGGTCTCCAGATAGCATATTCAGTTGAAGAATTTTACAAGCCAGAGAGTGCGATAAATCAATCATTAACATAAAAATAATTTTAAACGAACCTTGGCCGACACAGCGTACTTCTGGCTTTAAATACAAAGCCGGATCCGGGGAAGCTCAAGAACCAGACCAACTTGATGAGCGTCCTTGAAAAACTGATGGTGAGCCGTCTGGTAACTTTACCAAACTCATAATTTATGTCACATAAAGAGAAATACAAGTCCTTTTAAAATCATCTGTGTACTGCAGTCAGCTGTGCTCTCGTCTTCGGCAAATTCTAAATAACTCTAGAAACAGTAACGAATAAATCATGATCGAAAAGCAAAAATGAAAGAAATTCAGTACCTAGCTATGTGCGATCGTTTTTCAGGAATATGGGATACCATCCCTAATGTTTAAGCAAAAAAGGATGCTCAGACATTTTACTGGTATTCATCGGTCACTTTGATTTGTTTAGCATTTGCATGCCTTTTAATCATACAAACCCACAATATTTCAAGATAAATTAGGAAGTGTGTATTCGTTTCATTAAATGTCAGTCCTAGGGACCTTCAGGAGAGGTGGATACGCAACCAATCATCGGAATTACTCATGATGACCCATTTTTGATAACTTGACCCAATCCTGTAGAAAAGAATTATTTTTTGTTAAAATTTGGATGGACCTTTGGTAGACCTTGTTAACGTAACTAAGAACGATTATACTTCGACTAGAGAGCCAGTCTGGAATCAAAACGTGAAGGTCGGTTGAACTCAAAAATGTAAAATCTAAGGAAATTACGCATCATGGTCCGCTCACGAAATATAGTATTTGTAAAGAAGACTTGACGAAATGGCAAAATAAGGCCACTAGACGCCTCTGAACAGTTTTGCCGTGACAGCTCAGTGTAAAACAGGTGTGAGGATTTGAATACAAATCAAAACAAACCGTTTTGGGGATAAGGAGCCGATGCGCAAAACCTATACTGAGTTCAAGCCCGAAAATGACAGGAAATCGGTAACCCGTCATGTATTCTCTTTGAAAGTTTTGGAGAAGCGCATACCTTTAGAGGAAGGTCGCAGTGATCAGCAGTAATTGGAACCTAAAGCGGCAACGTAGACGTAAATATACTGGATCCCAGAATGCATGGTTTTGCCTTCTGGATAGCTCTTTTTAAAAGACCCTTCTGGAACGGTGAGGCACTGACTGACCAAATAGAAACTGTCGGTTCTGAGGGCTCGTTTACATAACAGCCCATTACAGAAGGGAACGAAAAATGTGGGCCTTGTTATCACTCAGATCGTGTATTTAATGTAGTTTTTCTATAAGAGACGTTCTAACAAATGGCTGTTGAATTCACGGAGTCATTCATGAATATTGGGATCGGTAAGTGTTATCAGATGTCAGTGTGCTGTCTCTTCTAAAGAATAATCAAATAGATAACTTTTTGTTGCATTCTGGGTCTTTTTCCAGTTTTACTATTATACCGTTAAGTTTCGCACTATTGACGAAATAACTTTTGAGCTCTGAGTCTGGGATAAGGTTTCAAACGCCGCGCCTATAAACCTGAACAAATAATCGACTTGCGGGTGCCTCCGTCGCAATTTACTACTGTTCACTGGTATGTGAACTTGATTGCCCATGCGTGGTAGTCCCGTGAGTCTATACGGTCAGATGATTCGCATTAACCGAGACAATTTTGGAACACGATTGTTTATTACGTGAGTCACTGGATTTCTTTCATCATAAATAGCCCAACTGGACAATGAATTTGTATGTCTCTCTCGGTATCCAGGCGCCAAATCACAATGGTGCGAATAAACATTCAGTCCTGTTCATCCCGGCGGTTCAAAATAGAAAGGTGTATCTATGCATTCAACCAATTTTTCCTTTGTGCAAACTACACAAAATGATATTTGAACCGGTAAGTCGGCACAAAATGAATCGGCTTATTACGCCCATAAATGTACCTATAATTGCGACTTACAAATCCCGTCGCCCAACACCCCTTAACCTGTGCTATCCAAGGTGTATCAAAAGGGTCGTGTGCGCACAGGTTTATTAAGACTAAGTAAGTAAGTTACAAGTAACACTTGCTTAAAATTCAAACGTAGCCTAGATATGTGGCTCATAGCCAAATACAGGAAAGCTACATAAGCTTTATCTTAAACTGATAAACACCAAAGTGAAACGCTTTCACACGGCCGAAAATGGGAACCCGTTGAAAATTCAACCCCTTGACGGTGCCTTTTGTTTGACGAGATATCCGGAGAGCGCTGTCGAGAAACCTATACTCAAACGATTGTCTGAGATCTAGTGACTTAGCTTAGAAGGTACACATTGAAACAAGCTAGATCTGTTTCATCTAAATAGTAATGAAGTCATGTGTTTTACATGCAGTAGTCCTTACCTACCGTGCACTTCGATTTGGGGCAAAACTGAAAACCTTTGCTCAAATATTTTTCAATGCAAATATAGTTATCAGTAAGACTACTCTAATGAAACCGGATAACTCTTGTATCTCATTCTACGTCGTTTTACATATAGCTCTCGTATATCTCTTGAGACTCCAGAAGACTGATGGCCTTCTTTAAAACATACAAGGAATGCCTCCGATTTAAAACAAACCCGTGCGGTTGAAACAAAAGTGTGCTTACATTCCAAGATCGTCGACATATACTAGGAAAACAATGTTTTTTTGCAGGCAAACAGAAACGTAGTAGAAATATAATAGAATGAGGGAATGGAAACCATAATCTCCATAAGTTTACTTCAAATTTATGTTGAGAATTGTAATCGCCTAACAACATAGGCTGAGTTGCTTGACTGGTTTGATTTTGAGGAAATATTCAGAGTACTTCGAATATCTTTTTTCCACTTATCGACCTCAACTAGTTTAGACATCGCCCAGCCTGACAGTGTGACTCATTCAGCCAAGTTTCTGTTATGGAAGCATGGTAGACTGGGTCATCACGCCGAACGGAATACACATCACTGTAGTCATCTACGCTTATTGCCGAGATATTTTTAATGATAAATATTTGGTGCGTCTATCTGAAGAAACTAAAGTACGTTGAATGGAAAGGACAAATTTGTAACAGCAACTTAAGCCCAGTAAACTAGAGCTTATTTCTGTCCCTTTCATCAGGTTGCATTTCTGGCACTTTGGTCTTATTTTCTACTGGAAATTGCATTAGAACGGCGAACAATTCATTCTTGCACCAGAATACAAAAAAAAGGCTGCCCAACTAATGCTGACGTCCACTTTTTCCTAAGCCATATCTCGTGCAGTGGTTTAAACTGTGATACCAAAAAGTTGACGCTGAGACTTCTGTTAATTCCCAGAGTAGTAGACTAATGGTTTTTGGTTGCATCTTAAAGAGCTTCTTAGCCAAAGTTTAACATTTTTTGAAAGAGCAGTGAAATTTCAGAACGAATTACTTCACATTCTGACTGTAAACAGATTTTACCAAATTCCTGAGGAATTCAGGTGCATAATTCAAGGCATTCTACCTTTTTCTGTATGATCCAGATCCCGGCAACTTACTTGCCATAAAATATGCTATCAGAAAGCACGTGATGTGGAGATGGGGACATACAGGCAACTGGAAGCTCCATTAGCTTCATTCGAGATTTGACCATTCACTACTTTTCGCATAAAGTGGCCTCACCTGTAGCCATCCCATCAAGACCAATATCATTTTCTTCACTTGTACTGCAACCATTTGGGCATCACTTTCTGCAGGTCACACTAAATGTACTTTTGAACACACTTGGATATTACACTGATGCTTTGGACTCACCTGTTCCATTGAAACAGGTGCATACCAATAAGTACCAAAAGGATGTATACAGAAAATATTTAAACTAATGCTTGTAAAGTTCCAAAACAACGGAATCGGCATGAATCCTCGAATCTAGTACCAATTTGATACTTTATTTGTATTACACGATGCTCAAGCTGTATCAACATCCCATTGCGGTGGTACTCCCCCAGATTTACTTGGCTTTGTTATAAAGTGGAATACTACAGTTATTGTTATTCACCAGATAGCCGCTTAATGTTTCAGAAACTTTTAGCGTCTCACCAGACAGGTGACTTCTTTGCGAGAGAAAATTAATGTATTACTGAGCACGACAAATACCCCGGGGTCTACAGTTTCACAAATTCCACAGTCATGCAAACTTGAAAATCAGTTCAAAATTCCCTTTGCTTTGGGCGATGATTTTCTCGGTTCCCAGGAGCAATGCGTATGCTATTCAAAATGAAATAAATGACTCGTATTATTTATTTGGATGCAGCAAGGCAGTACAGTTTATAGGCTGAGATATGAGACCGTATTTGAAGTTCTCGTTAAATAAATGGGGGAAATGTTGGAGAGAAATTAGTTTTCGCTTGGTTGCTCCTAGTCACCCGATTATTCTCTGCATAATTCTGAGGTCACAGTTGTATGAAAATGTAGAGATACCGCATCTCTCATAAAAAGCAGTGCAAAGTCGTGTTCCCTATTTTACTTTCGGCTTAATGCCCAACGAGTTGCGCATCGGCGTAACCGCACAAACCGAATAGTCACTTGATATTGACTTGATTACAGACAAAGAAACGTTTTTTCAAAACACGGCCATGATGAATGTAATAGTTTCTTACCTGTACACATGATACAGAACCATTTTTGTTTTCCGGCAAATGATTTCATAATTATGGTTCACTTAGAATCGCCTGTACTTAAAGTATTTGCGTTGTCACATATACGCCAGGCTCGCAATAGTGAAACTTGCAACCACGTTACATAGATCAACGAAAAAATCGGTGGCTTGTTTTTGCTGCAATGACTGCCGTCTGCACCACCTCCCAATGCAAAAACAGACTACTTAGTTTGTTGTAGGTTGGTCAAGTTTTTTTCAGCTTTCTAGGGCCAGTTTTCTGGCGCGCAATTTGTTTGTTTACGCTTATTTTTCCCGGTCATGAGAACGTGGAATCAAGAAACCGATAGAGCGTATCATTGTCCAGAGATCAGTAACACCATAGCAACCAGATAATGGCTTAAACCTTATAAACACTAACACAATTCAGTAGAACAAGCAACGAGGCTAACTAGAATGAAAGCACACTGACAAAAATTTAGATGCGGCATGATAAGTTTACGATCAGCTTAGCAGGAAACGTTCCTTATGTGTAAGAAGAATTCGTACAAGATCGGACTACTTTGAGAAGGTTGGATGAATGTTTTTAAGGTTATCTAATAAGATTACAAGGTGATCAAAATAATTTACAGATGCTAACGTTCGAATTAGCGGCAAAACCTTGTTCAATAACTGTGAGTTTGGGTACCATGTCTTTTCCAAATACCAATCGGTCTGGAGGCAAAATAGTTTGAATGTAATGCAAAGCCAACTCTTTCTTTTTGGTTCAATCCCAGAAGCCTAATCAGTGTATGTGTCACGCACATGGGCTCCGTGTCCAATTTAGGAATGTTTGTTATCCAACAAAAATTTCTTAGTTGAGACTAAAGTTTATTCGCTGCCACACAGTCATCATGCTGCGTTAGAGAAGGAATATAGATGAAATATTCTCCTCCTCCCTTTGCTACAAAAGGTGAAACTAATGTTGCACTATTTTTCTTGACTGTGAGGTGTATACTTCGACTGAACGCAAACAGAGTTTAAAATCACATGCACACAATATTCTTCAAAATATTTACAAAGACCATTTTAAAAATCCGATACCACAGTTTTTCTACAAATGCAAACTTTGAGTTGTGACTGCCGAAATAAGCAAGCTGTTTGTGAACACTATTTCCCCAAAGTTGCTTGCAATAAAGTAGAAACCGTTTTAAGCTTCCTGGGAGGATGCTCCATTATTCTAACCGACATTCACATGCCAGTTGCAGACCATTAACCAGCTGATCCAAGATTTTTTGAAACAATTCACAGTAAGCAGACGGCTTTTTTGAGGTTCCAACCAACCATCATTTTATCCCTAAACCAGTTAAGTTAGGTGGTTTAAATATAGAAAGTAAGGTAAACTGCAGGTAATGCTTAGAGATTTGGGGATATCCAATTGGAATTTCGTCATGTAAGTGAAGAAAAATATTGCCTAAAAAACAGGGGATCTCTCTATGTCTCTTTCGTCCTTATATAGAGAATCGGCAGCAGTGTGTGCCCCACAAAACCCCTCACACTACCCACCATCTATAAGTAGCTATGAGGAGCAGTAAATTCACGCGATAAGTCAAGGTTCCATCTGAGAAGTCGTCACTGAAGGAGCTAGTCAGCACGGGCGATCAGGTGATGTGAATATCTAGATTGAAGGGTGAGCGACCAAATGTCATCCCTAGGCTCGGGTTACTCTGCTGGCCAGCCACTTTTGGTCGAACGGTTAAGTGTTCGAACTACTGGCCATGAGACCATGAGTTCGAAACTCCCAAGAGCTTCGCGAGATGCGCAATGCTGATTACTGTCAATATAGATGGGGCAGATTTACAATAATCGGCTTTTGAGAATAGACTGGCCCCACTTACGGGAGAAAAGCAAATCATAGGTGCTCTACAGCTGTTTGTTCCCTGTTAAAGTTCATCAAGAGGATTCCTTTTAAAGCTCTGAAATAGGAGCCCTCGAGTTAGTGGTAAAACACAAAATTCATACACGAGTGGATGAGCAGTAGCATGATGATCTTGCACCTAGAGTGAATGTGGGCTCACTAGTTTGGCAGTCACAGCACATGACAAGTATTTTGATAGTCAAAGGCTCGTCTGTTGGCAAAACTTAAATAAAAGTCCTACGAGCACTTGGAAATTTTTTTCTTTCCATGCACATTAGTCATGGGGACGATGATGAGGATTTTAGACTATAGCTGTAGACTTAACCCTAAGTTTTTAGTAAAACGTTGATTATAACCGAAAACTGCTTTACAATGCTTTCGTTCACGTTGAACTACTAGGCAGTTTTCGCCTCATGGACGTCTAGGAAGAACTAAATGGAGTCAAATTTATAGATACTAGTGCCGTTTCACGCCGAAAATTGCATGTAAATACGCGCCCTATGAGCTCGCATTCGGTAAATTCTGATGTAACAGCGCAATGGGACATACAGACGTCGTGGAATATACGATTGTTCCGATATTCTTGGAGATAGTTGCCTGCTGGTCAACAGTAATTGACCCGCTGGACGCCTACTCACAGCAGATAAGTCACAAGTGATTCGTGCTTATCCGAATGTCGCATAAGACGTCACAAGGTATCGCCCAACAGAGTGAGATTGACAGGCAAACGCTCAAAGGCCAGTTAAGAGCCACTAAGTGTCCAAGTACAGTTGTATATTTTATTCACCAGCACTAGTTCTTATATACTACTTTGCTGACTTCACCGTCATGTCTACCTAATTCTAGTGGAAAAGCGCACTCCTTACAGATAAATCAAAATAAAACGTCTTATCAGGATGCTGTTTGCTGCGCCATCTATGTGCAAATGGATAACCTGGGAACAAATCAATGGCCCAGTGGCCATCCGAGCTGTCACTCTGTACTTATGGCAATGAAATCAAGCTGCTGTTGATCAGCACAGGGACAAAATATCTTGGGCTGCTCCCCCGTTATCTGAAGTGATTAGGCGGGTAACCGGCATGACCTATACTACTCAAGCGTGCGCAACGACAAGGTGCAGAGTTCTATGTGGCTGTGGCTATTCTCGATATATCACGGCTATTTCGATTGACGCACTTTTGTTCGGGCTTTTAGACACGCTGCATCTCGAAGCTTATCAAGCTTGTGCAAGTATCAGCCCCCTGGGAGACTCTAATACTTATCGGATGTCCTCAGGAGATAAAACGAAGATCACGGTTTCGCAAATTTGTTTAAAATACATTGGGACGGCACAGCTTCGGTGGTCCTTAAGTAATAGCTCCGTCCTTCCATAAGCCGATTATGAGTTGTCCTTGGATGAGGTCATCATGCGACCGTTCTACGTGGCCTATCAGCCAAGTTCATCAGCTTCGCTCACTTCATTTGTCCTCGAATCGCTTGGGAAACCGGTGTTCGATGTTTGATCTGATCACTGGTTCTGACATATCAATTTCGGAGTTTGTAGGTAAAATTTGTCAACATTCGAGTGTACATTCGTTATAGCGTCAGTATTTGATGCCAAACGGTAGTAAAATGTTCAAAATCTCGGTGTCCTGAAAAGATGAGATCCACGCGAAGACTGTTCAAAAGCTTTTTTGTAGGCGACCACATGCAACACCTTGTTTGGCTACCAGAGCATATGGTTTAGCACTGCTTGTAAATTCTTTAAACAGTGTTGCTGAGGTAGGAGAAAACTTCAAAATACTCTATGTCGCCACCATTAAGTTGAAGGTGCCTGGTGTTGTAACTCAAAAAAAGAAAGGCGATTTAGAAGTATTTCAATTTAGAACAAAGAAATATTCTTCTGAGTAAAATCCTGTAGTTATTCATCGCAAAGGCATCTCCGAAATCGGTGATAAAGCACAGTCACCCACAGGAAGCTTCCTACGTATTTTAAGTCGTGCGGCTGCTATGTGATCTGGAAACTTTTAGAATTGAAGCAATGATCGCCTGGAAGATAATGGGTTAGTACACAATCCCCCGAATTAAAACGCTTTCAGAGAAATCGCAGTCAGATGAAGATGAAAAAAGTCGAAACCAAAACGCAACCCTGTCTTACCCACTTGACATTCCCGATCTCAGTGGAGGTAGTTCCACAGGTCTCTGGTCGGAGCTCTACGCTGGAGGGGGGGGGCCTAAAAATGCCGGCATTTTTACTAGCGGCCACATTTCTGAGGAACGATTCACAACGTTGCTCTGGTCATTGAATCAAAAGTCTTGGTGAAATCTGCGGGCAGAGCATATGACAGTTAGTTCAGTTCCTTGCATTTTTTGCAGGTAACGCCTTGCAAAGTTGAGGTCCCTTGCTCTGTGTCTGCAATGAAATTAACATCGTTTTTCAGCCTCAGTTTGTTCTAAAATATCAGTGTTCAGCTGGCGGAGCAGTCAGCTTGCCGAAATGTCGCTCCACATTAGTTGGTCGTTACTTGTCGGCCTCCCCTTTCCTCTAGACAGCGTATGCTGCTGATAAGCTTGGTCTCTTGTGGGACATTTTCAGTCTTGCAGTTTGTGCAAATCGGGTGAAAGGTCTGATTGTCAACCAGGTTGGTACCCTTCAGCGGTCAGTCTGTCCTCGCCGACCGCCTTTATTCTACAGTTCAGCTGTCGCTCTTCGACGTTCAGATTCCCTGGATGAACTGAAAAGGCTCATCCTCATCGGGCGTTGGAGAAACTTCGCAGAGTATAAGGGCAAAGTTATCTAGCTTTGAGGAATGTGCCTGTCAAGATTCATGGAGTATTTGGCCCTTTAGTATATCTTGTGTGCTATAAAGATACTGCAATGTGGGTACACAGATAAAATTTAACTCTCCGAACCCCCCTTGTTTTCTTGATCGTCCGCATAATACTGGATATTTTTGCTCCGCTTTACCCAACAATCATCGTCAGGTCTGCTGGATGGATCACTAGTTTATTCTACCCTCTCCTGAGCTAATGCACACGATGGATTTTGGAGATTTCCTGACTGAAATTTTGTGCGATACATCAAGTTCGTGAAACTGGTCCTAACGGCTTTCGCTTAAGTTTATATGTCCAGTTCCATGTGGTCTGATTAGCCTTTTCAACTTGTGGTTGTCCTGATTACTTCAGCCGCTGAGATCGCCCATGGGAAATACATTATTATTTGATAAGAGTTGAGTAGCGCGAGTTAAGATTTGCTCGTCGAATGTTTCAGTTCAGCTTCTAGGTGAGCTATCGTGCAAACAAACACGTTAATATTAATGACGAAGAGTCCTCTCGGCCGTCAGAGCTGAACAGTCATTAGCCCAGCAATGACGCACTTTGGTTCCTTTAATATTCTTCCATTCATATGATCAGCAACTGCAAGTTCAACCAGTAGACGTGTATCCTGCCTCCGGTAACTCCTTTTGAGCGGCCAATCGAATTCTGCTGAGAGCAGTTGGTCAGTAGGATAAAGTCCCGGTATTCTGGTAGAGGAAAGTATTGTTATTTTGGGTTCCCTCTTATGAATCTGTCAAGAACGGTCTTCACTATTATTAATTCTAGTCTGTGTTGACGTATTATCATGTTTCTTTGTCTTGATCGCTAACTGGTGCCAAACGTTTCTACTCCGTCATTCCTCAGGGGATGACACCATCGATGCTTCCACAAATATGAAGTAGCTGGTCGCTTTGTGAAACAACTTACTGTTCCCATACTCCTGTCGCACCAATCAGTATAATGTTACGTTCAGACCAACTCGCGCCAAATAGTTTGCAGCTCTTTATCTGGTTGCTCGCCGTTAGTTCTTTTGGTGGGAAACTTCAAGAATTGTTGCATAAAGTGCAGTTAGTAGGATTATTGCCCCAGTGAAGCTCAACTACGAAAACGTGCCAACTTTTGGTCGAGGTATTTATTACCATTTGTACGCATATTCATATAAATATACATACTAGCACCTCCATGTCTACTGTATTCCGACATCAATTGTATTATTTCCAGGTGACAGAATTTCCAAGGCTTTAAGTGTAAAACATGTTGATCATTTATAAAAACATTGGTTTTTCACATGGGAATGACAGGAACTGGTCACTAGGGGCATTATGGTACACGCAGGTGCCTTCCCGCATGACAAAAAGCTTGAAAATTGGACACCCAAAAGGGATCAGTTTGTATTCATAGTTTTCTGAATTCACTAAACCGTGTAAATAAACGCGGTCAGTAAGATCAAGTTACTTCATTTGAAGAGAAATGCATATTTGAACTTCACGTCACACCTCATGGACCTTCGGGCAGGTAGGCTCAGATTTTTTGGGTTGGTGCCACCCGCGAATTTGAATGACCGGAATGTCAGTTGTATCGTGCAGAATTTATACCATTTTCGTCCAGTAAATGTTTTTCTGTTGGGGTAAATAATTGAGGATCACAACTGGACGGAAACAAATTGATTCGTTCTAGTGTTGCAGGAAGCCTGAATGAGTAGCGCATTAACTTTTATAAGCATTCCGAGGTATACTGCTGTAGGAAGCGCACACCCGGCCAATTAGGAGTCCCTGTACTAATTGCTTGGTCAACCGGATACCATTGGTCAACACAATATTATAGACATTGTTTTTCCTTATGGTAAAATTTCACACTTTCGTGGGAGTATGCTGGTGTAAGTACTAACAACCCTAATGATCAATGGAATGAAACTCCAGTGGGTACATCTAGAATTCTGATACTACCCGATATGCAAAGCACAATTCAAGCCCAATACCTACCGATCTAGACGTGTAACAGACACTTTTCAGGAAGGTTGTTTTCATAGAAACCGTTAAAAATACCTTTAAAATAGAGTAATCCCTTGCTTTCTATGATAAATGAATGACTGATACAGTGTGAACCTTCCTGTTGTTATTTTACGTCGGATGAGAATCAACAGACGCATGATTCCTAGGCTTTCAGGTTTATCCCAATATTCTTCAATGCGTGATGTCTCACATAAGAAATGATCGCTTTCTCCCATAGTTTTCCACATTTTATGGCTTCAAGGTTGGTGAGGAGTGAAAAATGGGAAATAAAGACTATCTGTTATTTTACTATGATTTATATAAACAACCCTATCATTTTAAGGGTAAACCATATCTGTGGACGGAGTGCATTTTCCACACACAGACAGACCAATATTAAGTCAAAAATAGCAATCAAATTTATAGTCTAACCGGTGTTGTTGATTCAAATGCGTCTAATTACAGCTATCTTCCTTCTGATGAATTGCTTCTGCTTACCGACATTAGATTGGATTAGGCCTGAATTCTCCAATCGGTCAAGTTTTCAAGATTTGTCAGTATCAGCCTATGCACTCGTAAAAAATGCAATAAGCGAAGAGTTTCAAAAGTTGCTCGTTTTTAAAACCCGTCACTCAACGGTAGAAGCAGTACATGTACAACGTAAGGTATCGGCTTAAATTTCTGCAGAGCTTGAAGATACGCACTGCCGGTTCGTATAGCAATAAGTTGACATCTTCGTTAGGTGCTATTTTTGCGGGACTGGGCAAATATTCGAGGTTAGACGGTGGGGAATATCATGTCCGTGGCTGGTAACATTTGGCATTATTAAAAGTGTCACATCACGTCATCCAGCTGTGCTTTACAACTTCGACCGCCTAAATTTCCCGCCATGTAACTTGCACACGAAAATGCGTGTTCGGTATGTGCGTTCAAGAAAGCTGCGTGAGGAAATAACTTGGCAAACGAGACTGGTTGGTCCGACACGTACACCAGAATAATATCGATCTGCGATAATGATAAGATGGTGAAGGCAGTATATTCCCAAAACTAGAATTTCTAACTGTCCATAACTATCGCGATGGGCGATTGTCTATCTCCGCGATTTACAACACATCTGAATTGGATCAACTTGCCTACCCATCGACTACAGGTAATTGTTATCTGGCCCAATTGAGCACCTCTTTTGAAGAAAAAAATTATATAACTCAGGTGTTTATTCAGTGCAGCAAGAGAGCTTAGTGCTAAGTAGATGGAGAACAGATTTTACTGCAGAGTTTCTTAGATGGTTAATGAAAGCCCGTATACAATTGATTGTCTCATGGAGCAAATGTTGTTTAGCACATTCAGTTGTAAATAAGATAGTGAACGGTAAACGTTTGCGGTAGAAATTCTGCACGTCAACCGTCTGCCTTTCGTGGAGACCCGCATATGTCTTACACCTTCGTTCAGCTGCAACCTTCTCTTATGATTCATGTGGTCGTAACGCCAAAACCTCTAGTTGCCAGAGAGCGTGCACTTTTAAACCATAATCTATGATACAAATCAAGCTTCAGTTGATAGTCCCAGCGCAGTCCGGTGTGCAGTGTTGCACCGTGCCAGGTGGACATACCCTTAACTTTAAAACTAAGAGCAGACAGCGAAAGGTCTTGGACAAAATGCAACCATATACTCAAGGTAGGTTCGTTTATTGTTCCTGCGGGAAAAGATACACACTTTAGGATGTAGAGGATTTGGGGGATTCGGTAACCCTGCCTTTGCTAGTCAACTGAATCTACATTAAGCAGTCAACCGCAATCATAGGCTCGTGAAACATTCGGAAAATAGATTACAAATAACTCAGGTAAAATTGACTCAAATTCCTAGTTAATAATACTCTTCTGTCGAATGTGCTGTACAAAGACCATTTCATTTTCCCTTTGGAATGATATATTAGGAAAACGTGTTGGGTTTCAGTACTGTGCATGACATCAATTGAAATTCTGGGCAGTTCAATACCAGTTTCCCCTACTTGGAGCCCGCCAAGCAAGCCAGGTCCCCGAAATTTCACCAGTCTGATTCCCAACTTGGTGGTGGACTATCCAGAGTCCCCATCGACCTTTTGAGAAGTACTGAAAATACTCCGAAATTTTGAGTATTGTACGAACTGAAAAACGATGCCACTTTTGCGCGGCACATTCAGTTATGGACTGTTGATAAAAAGTCATTTAGATGTATTTCAGCTAAGTCTGCCGTCAGTATCAGCCTGATATTTCCATAAGTATGTATTACGTCACACGTACAATTTCGTATTCCACTTGATAGAGATGAGCCCCAAGAACCACGAAGACGAAGGTTTTTACGACCCACTGGTATGCCGGAATCACAAGGAAGACTGGTACATCAGGTCCTCGGAAAGTGCGATCTGTTGACATCAATTTATGTCAAGGCAACGATTACACCGTTTGCATCAAGATTATTCACCAGAACCGGTCAGTGACCTGCGGTCTGGGAAAGCCCACATTTGAACACTGGAAGTTGGTGTGCAACACTGGAACTAGCCATGGTTTGCGTAGATTCTGGCTAAATTTCTGTTCAAAGGACCGGAGTGACTTTAGGCACATTCGAGAGCAGCGATAACTACCTTTTTTTACACAACATTTGGCGGATTTTGTTGCTCAGTAAGGTGGCGGTATGAAGGCTTACAGTCAACCGATCTTGAGCGATCGATCGCTATCCATACTGGGACATGCGTAGTTAGGAACCAAGGGCCTTGTTAAGATATACACATTCTCTGGTGCAACAAGTTAACATCGAGTTTTTACTTTTTGGTTCGCATTTAAGGTAGCAGCAAAAAGATGCATATATTCTACATACTACGGTTATTAAACTGGTTTCAGGTTTTTACGACAGATTGGAGACGTGAGTGAGTGCCTCACGCCGAAAACATCTAATGGAAAACGTTTCGGACCTTGGAGTAGTGGTGCACCGCAACGTTCTGCTACACAACGACACAATGATGATGTCACCGCGCACTGTGACGAAACGTGTGCAACGAAAATGCACAGCTCAGCGAACAGATCAACAGTTATCGATATGCTGATGTTCTCGTCGACAGCAAAGTCGAGAGGATACTGGATTGAGCATACCGAAGACAAGAACACATCATATGGCGGTTAGTCCAAAGGTCATTAGGGCATAGATTTGTGCATGTAATGTACGTTTGTCAATTGAAAAGGCCACACGCTTGACTTTGATTCAGAAATGTCATGCCACCAGGCACTTGCATAGAGGGATCGATAAACAGCGGAATATCAGTGGGGATGACAACATCCAATAGTTGCCATGGTAACTTAGAAAAATCAGGCGGTTTTTGTTTCGTTTTGGTAGTAAGTGATTAGAACAGTGGTTAAGCTGAGGTTAAATCCATTCATGCTTTGCTGGAGTTAGATAACCTTGATATTCAAACCAGTCGGAATTTCGTATTGAATATTTGTGGCCAACAGTATTGCAATTTCTTCCTTTTTAAACGCTGAGGCTTCCAGATTCCGCTCAACGCAGCTTCAACATTAAATTAGTTGAAGGATAAGGTGTCCAGAATGGAAAAACGGATTCCTTATCACTTAGATCTGTTTTAGGTGGATCCATTCACGATAAACGTTGATGTTGAGAAGCCGTAAGAAAAATTCACTGCATCATGAAATGACACTATTCACGGGTTTTTTTGAAATCCGCTTGACAGCCTACAACCAGTTTTATCGTTCTTGGTGCAGATCAGGTAGGCGAAGACTCAAAGTTTTCGTCAACCTTATGTTCTCTCTGAACCCAAATTGTACGGTATCCGCGAAATGCACTCGTTTGAACACCTGTTCGGTTGTAACGGGAGACTCAAACGAATCCCAGCTGAACCTCTCGTTTTAATGATATTCTTTGAATACAAGTGCTTTATAAAGTCCTTCTTATGTTTTTATATTTGAGAATCATCAACGGGAGGTTCAGCAGGGATTCAGATAATCCTCTCGTTAAAATCAAAAAAATGTGCAAATTATTGTAGTTAAAGAAAATTCACTAGGCTTTTATTTTAATCCATAGACCCATACAGATTCAGGCTGGTAACTAAACTGGAATTGTTCAGACGGCAACTTGGGTGAGTCTTAGGCAAGTCTCAGGAAACTTCTGTCTGAGCTGCCTAACGGAAATCAACGGAGCTGAGCAAACTACCCTGTGAGGGGTAGTTTGTGTCCGTGAGTAGGCTTAGAAGTATTTGAACAAGAAATAAGTTGACCCCTCTTTGCGGAGCTACCAAAAGGTTAACTAGCTTGTGCAAACGGAGTAAAGTGCTTGCTTGAATCCGTAAACCTAACAACCTTGAGAACAACTGTCTAACTTGATTGGAAGTTAGTGAGCTTAGAAATACCAGTTTTCACATAACACACCCAACGAAGCCAGATAGACATGGTGATAAGCCTGTTTTGATGAACACATCAAGATTATGCTCCACCCCTGTCATCAATAAAACTGATGCACGCCTCCAGTGCACGACTGTTTTAAATGGGAATGCGGTGGCGACGCATGTGTCTGGGTTTATAAGATCTTTCTGATAAGAAAACAACGCATCCGTCCGGAATTCGTTGGCATCATGTTGATTAGCCTGATTTCGAAGTAACAAAATTCCCCCATCATACAGTCTCACATCTCACACGGTGGGATGAAGTGTAATAAAGGAGTCTTTGAGGATGATCTTTTTCTAGCACGACACATAGAGCAAAATTGCTTTTGTAAGCCAAATTCTAAAGAACCACGGACATAGTTTTTAATGGACTGAAGACTAGAGACAGCTTACTGCAGCTGCTTCACACGGCAAGCCGTGGTTAGATTAGGGGGAAGTCCAGAAAAAAAGAACGAAATGCATCTCAGAGGAAAGATGTGGAGCAATACAAACTAAGGCCCGTTTGAATTGCTCAGAACCGGTGCAGCGGTACATCAATTTACTGGGTAATTAGCGTCAGGCCTTCGCGAGCTATGGACCCGGCTGTACAGCATTAAAATCTGATACAAAATGTTAGTTAGATATATGACTCACCCTCTGTATCAAATGCAAAATAAAATATCTATTGTCTTGACATTCACCCTAAACACTAATGAAACTTTCGTAGAAAACTTCGGTGCTGACCAATATTCATTGGTCCCGACGAAAATGCTCGGCTTCGCATATGCATCTGATGGTATTTTGCAACCTTTGACTATAAGCCATGCAATATTATAGGTCTGGAAGACCGATTATGCTGGAACCAGCATTTCATTATGAGCTGAGTACATGTGACCATGTGATTTACTGGAATTGAACGACTGAATTTGAAAAGAGCGCGTTAAATGTAGAAAATTAGATCATAATATTTTGAACAACACGCACACACATTTCGACAGTTCTATGGATTACAGGGAGTTGCGAAACACTGAAAATCCAACTATGCTCTAATGTTCCCACTGTGTACAACACAATTAAAACTCTTAAAAGCAAATTACTCTTGATTGTCATAGCGGGACATTATTCAGTATGGTTTATTTTGTACAAAACCGTAGAATCGGTAAAACATACCGATGTAGGAAAAAAGATCACAGAGACCAGTAGTGATGGGTGGTAGGGATTGTAGGACGATTTGTGACTTATTCTTGGTTTCGAAATTAAGCTAATTTATAAAGAAAGGTTTAAGAATTGTTTCTTTCGACGCTGACATATCCATCGACAAAAACACAGTGTAAATTTTTCAGCACAGAACAAAATTCCCACATTGGTTTGGCAAAGGTTAACAGTTCTGTTCGCCGAGCTGGTAGCTGATTGACCTGCGATGTGGTCGCAGATTTCTAACGTGTTTTCTTAGCAATCGAAAAAACCATTCTGCCGACTGAGGCAGCATGGTGAGGTTATGACAACTCACACGCTGCAAGCTGGTTAAACGAGGATAATTGCGGTTGACGGGAGTGGAAGTGAATGAAAATACTATAAAAATTGCACAAGTGGTTTAGGAGAACATTTCCGTCATCTATGGGATGGTGAGTTGCCGTTAAACAAACTACGTCCTTCAGTGGCATATTCCTATGCCTCACCACAAAATTCCGCATCAGATTTATTTACGTCCGTTCCGTTTATCACAGACATAGCCTTCTAGTTGCAAAAGTGAGGGATTTCGTTCACCATGAGCAACGTTCTTCTGACCTACTGCTGAATTTATTAGCCACAACCCAACCACTGCTTTTTTCGTGCCAACTCAGTCCAAATGGTTTATCTCTTATCTCCTTGTGTAAAAATGCCTCCAAATATTTGGTTGCACACGTGATGCACGGTATCTTGGACACACAAACAGAGGGTGGTCTGACGAAGATTCTGCAGCGCGTTAGAGATTCAGCGCCCAAAGGCACAGCTAATGCCATCAGTTGTTTGGTCTTTTGATGTCATATCCAAAGTGGTTACTAACTGGTCTTTTCGCAAGCATTTATCACCTTTTGCCTCAGGTGAAAACGTAACACCGAAGAATTGCAACAAGCTTGATATTACATGTAATAGTTAATTAACTAGACACCGGATTAAAAGGATAGATGACCACCTTCAACAACTACCTGTCCTTTTTCAAAATTTACACACAGTCTAGATGAAAACTAATAGGGTACGTCATAAGTGGGTGTAACCTAGACAAAAACACATACATAGGAGCATTGAGAGTGATTCAATGTATGACAGGTTCAAATAGGCTTTAATTAAGCTTAGAAGAATAAAGGTAACAATTCATTTGTCATTTGGACTAAGATGAATCTGTACAGACCGATGGAGGAGATAATACTCCGTGTGTGTTAGCTGGCATTAGCCATGGTCAGTCAACCTGCGCCAGGCTGCAACAAAGCATAGTTTTCTCAGATGTCAAGGCTACATCTGCCATCCATACAAAGGAAGCAATTTGCGATGTGCATATCAAGGCTCCTGATCCACACAGTCCTACTCTCCCAATAATCTATGCTGCTGCAGGTTGAGGAATATATTCTCTCATACAGACAAAACTATCATGCGGAAAAAGTGCATAAAATTCAATGATCGTCAGTTGGTCGGCAAAGAAAATCCGAGAAAATTCAGAGGCCCTTAAGGAGGCGTACAAGTTAAGACAGGTTAAAAAACCAAACGATTAGTTACAAAAATCCAATTCTAATGGAAGACGAATAAATATTGGGTAAAGATTTGAAGGTAACATTATCCTATATCCTCTCTGGCTCAAACTGGGTTTAAGAAGACCTAACGAAGCTTTCGTTTGATGGAAAATTGATTTTGTTTATTTTTTCATGGTAACACTAGGATGATAAGAATACTAGAGTATCAGCTTTTCCTTCTGAATATACTACTGACGAGACGAACCGGTGTTTCTATTCGCAGACGAACGCAGCATAAGGCAAGCTTATGATCAACATCTAGGCAACAATAGACATGGGTACGTCACTGCCGAATAATTATGTCAGTTAATTTAAGTGGAGCTTAATAGTGAGGAAAAAACTGGTAATCTATCACAAAGGTACAAGTTTCATATGTCTTTAGCACTCAATCGGACAATCTGGATATAAGCTGACAACATGGACTTCATTAACATCGGTTGCTCGCCATAAATTCCAGTGCCTCAAGTGAAGCCCGGGGGTCAAATATGCTCTATACTATCAGGCAAAGAGCAAAAATACCAACCTTTTACAAAATCCTCAACTCTGCTCTATCGTGTCATATTTTGTCTACCTCTAGGTTTCCGCTATTCCGAATCAGGCACGGAGAACTACAGCCTTCTCGGCAGACAGCAACTTGGTACGCGTAAACCACGGCTCAGGCGAACGTTCAGTGGGGTGCCTTCTACTTCACCGGAGGCTGTTTCCTGATCACATAATTGTGAATTTGCTGATTTCTTCCTGCTTCTGAAATATCAGTGTTCAGAGACCGAAAGACGTACCAGATTTAGCACCCGAACTCGCCGCACAAGAAGTCTGCATGCACTCTAGTCTGGTAGTTGCATGCTTTGACATCTATTGCACGCTGATTTGTTGCTGCAGCTAACGCGAATTCGCTAACACATGTCTGGTCTTTTGGTTTTGTGTGTTTACTTTGACTCTCAGAGAGATTATTCACGAAGAGACCAGTTCTTAAACTGGTTTGGTGATTCCTGTATATATACATCATTTTGAGCAATACCAAATATTCAAGTGGAGCTCAAAGATCCTCTCATTCCAGGTTGGTCAATGACTGGAAGTCTCCAGATCCTCCAGTTGGGCGATCTCAAACTTTATGACTTTGAAAATGTAGACTTTACGCTAACCGCCACTGCTACTTGATTAAGTTATTGAGCCACAGGCCTCCCCTGGAGACCTTAATTGTCCTCCTGCCTGGGTCTAATTGCCTTGAAATTGATCTTGCCAAGTACGATCACAAGTAGCACAACCTACGGTGCACCAGTTTTTATAGCACTCTCTTTAAAACAAGAAAACCCACTTAGTGTTTGGTAAGAAAAGCTCAAAGAAAGTGCGATGGTAGCATCCTGGAACGAAAATCAGATGCTATTATAAACAGCCTGAAAGAAATGTCCACCCTAACAGGATCCTAGGTGAAAATATTGGAAACCAAAAGCAGCCGACTCAACGAACGACGTAGGTGGAAGATTCTTTGTTCAGATAGTATCACCGCAAATTTAAATAAAAACATGTGGTTCAGCATAGGACGGGTATCCGCGCCACGCGGACTATCCAAGAAGTGGGCGCAGACACTCAAACAAACGTCACAGTGCAACCAAGAAAGACCAAGAGTGATCAAAAATAGAAGCACACGCTGGCCACTGTACAACTAACTCTCTGGCGTCTGGCCAAATAGCGGTCACAGTTTTTTAAATTGACCACGTTCGTGTCTGTGTTCACTTCTAGGATAAGTCCATGCGTCGCGAATACCCACCCTAAACTAACCTACGTAATTTTTAACTAAAATTTGCACTGATGCTTTGCTTAACAAACAAACTTTCGCCTATGTCGTTTATTGAGTCAGTTGTGTTTGCTCCCACCATCTTCGCCTAGGATCTCGGGCCATTATCATCCTTAGCAATGGAACCGCTAACACAAAATACGCCACTTTATTGTGCAGATCAGGTACAACCCGAAATTTGACCGTCAATACTTCGTCTGAATGTGGCATGCATAGGATAACGAACGCGGTAAAACTTGCATTCGACAGCCGGAACGCAGTGACTTACGTCCTAGAATTCAGTTGACCTGTTATAGTTTGGTCTACGTGGTCTTCAACGAATCCATATACGAGTTTACAGTGGTCTTATTTTAGTGTTCCGCTGCAGTTGGAGTTGTAGCCAAAAACAAGCTTAGCTTCCCTGTGTGAACCAGACAGGTTGTGCTAAATTTGGCGATGTGTGTCTGTAAATTTTGATATTTTTCGTAATAAGACCAGTTCGACATTGAAGTATGTAAAATCCAAGCTTGCTCAGGTAGTCCTCTTGTTCCAGTTTACAAGCTGGCAAACAAGATTCTCATTAGTTTCTGGTTTTGAAATTACATATTGAGCTCATATGCAGTTTTACTGTGAAACAGACTTCTTACTCCACGAATGTGGAATTGGCATGTCACTCATTATGGCATCATTCACATTACCTGCCCTTTCCCGACCTCAGACTCCCAAGCAAACAGCTCCTTAAGTGCTAGTTTCATTTGCCTGAAACACTTGTTGTTTAAGTGCATGAATCATCTCTCTTCGGAATACACTAGTCATCAGGTTGCTGAAAACTCTTCGACAACCCACGACCGGTTTCGCCCTTCTTGGGGCTTATCAGGTAGGCGCAGACTCGAGTTTCCGTCAACCTTATGTTCTACTTGAAACCAAATTGCACGAAATTAGTGAAAGACACTCATTTGCAAACCAATTTCGTTTTGCGGGAGATTTACCTGGAACCCGGCTGAATCTCTCGTTTATGTTGTTTTAGGGTTCAACTAGAACATAAGGATGACAAAAACTCGGGGACTGCGCCTACCTGATGAGCCCCAAGAAGGGCGAAACCGGTCGTGGGCTGTAGAAGGGTTTTCATCAACCTTATGAACAGTGTATTACGTTAATACATGTATCGCGATGTCTCAAATATTGTACCAACTGAAATATTCAGTTGCTCAAAAACATCATAAACGATAGATTCAGCTGGGTTCCAGGTGAGTCTCCCGCAAAACCAAACTGGTTTGCAAATGAGTGTATTTCGGTCATCTTTGTTTGGCTTTTCTAATGCTTCTCAGTCATCTGGAGTTCAACTCTTTTTGAAATTTATCTGCTGGTTTATGCTGGAGTACGAGGTAGCGTGGGTTGGACAGCGAAATTTCGGAAACTATTCCGTTTTCTGTGTGACAGGTCTGTTAGACGGGATGACGTTAGATGTTCTACAGTTCCAATCTTACAACATACTACCATGCTTTGGTTCGCTAATTATGTCATTAGGCCAGACAGATCCTCCGATCTAACAAAGCAACTTTATGCTGAAAATTTCAGTCTGTCTCCGGGGGGCAGACAGAAGGATCGGGAGGGGAAATAAGAGCTTTTGCTGTTTGCCAAACTGACAGAAGTCGTAACCAACTGATAACAAAAGCACTAAATTGGTTACACAATTAAACTCACAATGCTGCATCATTTTTTGTGTCCATGAGAACAAAAGAGAAGTTTTAGTTCGACCGCGGTTCTGCTGATTCTCCTTTCCCTTCCAACTGTTTTCACGCTTCTGGGTACGTTTAGTATGATGGAGAAAATCTTCGGAAGTCCTCAGAACAAATAGCGTTACGACCAAGTTTGAGTTTTTGTTATTTACATCAGACCGAAAAAACAAATGTATGGGAAAATTTACAGAGAAAATGTCCACATCACCATGATTTGCAGGGGTGTAGCTGGACTGGCTTGTAGTGCTGTTCAGAGACCGACATCTCAATGCAGAACTGAGTTCGGTGGTCGGTTTTCAATGGCCTCCACTATCCATAAAAATCACAATCTCTGTTTGAAGTTCATTTGGATGTATCCAGTGGGTGACACTGAAAGTAACATCTTCCTCTTCAGAAACACCGGCGTAACCCGGTAGCGCTTGAACGCACATTTTGTGTTTAATGCCTCAGTGAAATGTGGCTGTGACCTCGTATTCTGTCAGACGGACACCTTGCCGTACAACCAAAAAACGCTGTTTGAAACAACCTGTGATGGGATGAATGAATGCAGGAGATGGTGACAGCTTGCTTTGCATTGAACCTGATGGTAATATTGGAAGTGAAGCGTTGGCTTTGGTTAGCGGGTGAGATAGAGAATGTGACAGTAACAATAGTTTTGTAAATACAATATCTACTAAAATACGGCAGCTACGACAATAAATACTGGAACGGCAAAATTATGAGGTCATTTATGTTACAAAATGAACTTAAAATGACCTAACATCAGAAACGGAAGCGGTTTTCCCTTCCTTAGCTTTTATGCGACTCCATCGGAAAACGGATCGGTGGAGCTTTGGGGACTAGGTTTTTAAGAAGGGCAAAACCGTTGCGGAACTCCTGAGAGTTTCATTAAGCGCATGAGTAGCATCAAAACCCGTTTCCTCTTACCTGCTTTCGCAAAAGTATGTTTTCCTTGTTTATTAAGCACCACAGAAAATAAATCTAAGATTCTCTATTAAATAGGTCTCCAGAGCTTTCCTTTCTGTGGTCAATTTTTCAGATTCTTCTACATCTCACATATTCACAGTTGAATTAGCTTTGTTTTTGCCATTATTTCTAAAGCGGTGTATGATCAGATTACCAGGACAGGGATCGATAGCGAAGTCGGAGGTACCCAAGTGTAGATTGTATCCGGACTGTGGGATTTGTCAATAACGGTGTCATCTATCCGACCACCCGGGTAGTACTATCGCCCTGTCCACATCATTGCAGTTCTTCCTTACTGAGCAAGATGAAATCTTTGGTTTGTGTCACCAGGTCTGTGTAATTTTGATCACATTTAGGTTTAATATTTTAACTATCATCTGTCATGGTATTCTTGACTAAACACATATCAACTGGCTTACATGGAGGAGTTTTTATTTTGTAGCTAAGGAGGATTTTTACTGCTTGAAAGCGTATGCAGCAGAAAGTAATATTCACACTGAATGTGAGTAGTTCTGTGCAACTATGTAAAAATTCGGCTATTCGTCTGTTTACGTACACTCGGCTGAGTTCTACAAAAGGAAATAATCACTTGTATCATCATGGGATTCATCGTCGTAATCATCATTCGCATATCCACTATCACTAAAGTTAGCAGTGTCATTAGGCCTCTTGTCCTCCTTCTGCTGCTTATGGTCTTGGTACTGATCGTCAGCTTTTTCATCCTCTTCACCACTAACATTAGTGTTATCTTCATCGCCATTAATATCATTAGGTTGTTCTCATTCACGCCAACGTCAACATCAACATCGCAGTCATCATCATCAACGCAATTATTATCGTCAACATCAGAAGCAGCATCCACAGCAACAGCGTCAGCATAATTCAAACCGTTCTACTTATAAAGAGCTTCCGGCCAATCACCATCATTGTAATCATGATCAACATCTGGCTGCTTAGTTCCGGAGATCCAATGGAACCAGCACATCCGCACACTGTTCGCCACAGCCCTCTCGACCATGTTTCATGAGTTAACAACGGTAGTAACGCGACAGACATTAGCCTTCTGAGTGCCTCATGAGCACAGAACATAAGTACTTTTGCTTCGGAAGAGCAATCACCTTAAGCATTTCCTTATATAATATTGCGTTTTAGAAAATTCCAATTAGTATAAGTTTGACATCTAAGAGTGACCAGACTTAAATATCCGAAAACCTAGAGCCATTAGATATGTCACAGCGCCGGGGTTTGGACTGGCAAAAATCATAGCACTTTCGCAATGAAATACGTCGTTTTGTCTCATCATGTGCATTCAGCCGGTTAGAACAAATAAATTTAAGAGGAAATTACCACGTCCAGTTATCACTTTGCGGCTTACCACGTTCATACCAGAGAAATGTAAAGCCGTATCCACTTATGCCGATGTGGCCTTTATTTGCAAGTGGCAGTGGCCTCCGAATATTTCAGAATTAATCCGCTTGCTGCACTGGAAACAGTGTAAAATCCAGTCACTGGATCGACGTTGCGCTTATCATAGAGAAGAATCCCGTATTCACCAGAATCGTCCATTTGGTGAACGCAATTGAGAGGATGACACAAGTAACTACATAAAATATAGCACATTATCCTGAGTAATAGGAGATGAACTTAATTACTCTTGCTTTGCATTTAAAACTAAATAAACGTGTACAACATCGGAATTCGTCAAACACGGTCTAAATACCCAGAACATTTTTAAGATTACGCCTTTCAGGTTTCTCTTCTTTTGGAATGAGGCGTTGACTCTCTGCATATACTTGTCATGCAGTGTGCATTTTCAACTTTAGATATTTCAAAACCATGAACTGCTCCATGTTAAATTGGCCTGTCTGATTACAACCCCAAATATGTATCATAATGATGACAGAATGATGACAACTTAAGTCATCAGACACAAAGCTATGCTAAACGACCTTAGGCGTAGGGCGAAAACTCGATTATGGTAGACGGCGATGTACAATAGAAATTCTTTCTTTTGAATAACAAATCAACACCGGCTAGAGCAGTCGGTGATTTTATTTTTGGCCCAGCGTAAATGC
>SJOL01006370.1:1654423-1794079 GCA_004794785.1 Opisthorchis felineus | reverse complement strand
ATCTCCTCTATTAAATGGTGCTTATGGTTTATCCAAAAAATAGAATGCTAGAAAATAGGGTTTGAAATAATAGCATACCTTGTGACTGTCAACTGGTGCTCAGATACGTTGCAAATATTTGAAGTTTCTGGTGTGTAGTTGCTTTCAACCACTTTCCACCGTTCGGAATAAACTCACTGAAATTCGAATAAAGTGAGACTAAAAGCAACAGGGTGTGTTTAGATGGAGAGCCGCAACGCTGCTAATGGGTGAAATGTTGAAAATTGCTGTTTGGAGTAGATTCAGCGAACGTTTGGTCGGATCATCAAGGCCTCAATCATACTCTAATTTCGACAAATACACTCACTTGCATATCAATTTGGTTTTCTTTGGGGACTCAGCTGAATCTCCAGAAGCCATTCGTGGGCTATCGAAGAGTTTTCAACAATCTTGTGAGTAGTTTACTTTATGCCTTCATTTTCACAAAACCCGGCAGTTGGCTGTGAATGCGTCACTCACTTGAACTTCCGGTTAGCCAGTTGGGGATTCGAACCACGCTACCATACAATGGCCAACCCATCTGCCCCGTTGAAGGTAGCAAACTACGAGCTTGAACCGACTGTTCACAAGTAGCCGAAATGTATGAAAGAAATTGGCAGCTGGCAAGACCAAGTTGCACATGCAGACTAATGTGCATGTTTAATCGTTTTGGACAGGTTTTGTGGACAGCCGGTGGTCATTTTTATTTATTCGCTCATCTGATATAAACCTCGACAGAATTAAAAAAGCGTCAAGTTTATTTTAGCTAGTTGTTCCGTCACAGAAATCAACCTCAGCTGCTATCACGCAGAAATTGATTACTGAGTTGTTATGACTGGCGTATGAGCTGCTGTTGGTGAAGCTGACGGCGAAATTCAACCGTGGATTCTGAATCATCCTTCCTGAGAGCCTGTCCACTCGTATACCTGAAACTTCACCACATGCTTGCATATATGACTGCCTGTCTCCCTGCCTGCGTGTGACATTATGCCATGTTGGGGCGTAACCAAATGTTCAAAACGCTGGTCATCTGTCCTTTGCTTGCAGGCTACAGGAAAAAGATTAAACGTGTGGGGGACGGTTTTGAAGATATATAGTGTTGCGATACAAGGACGATTCAGTTGTAAGATTTCCCCGCTCTGATAAGCTCGGGTTACATCAGTATCGGTATTTATCCAGTGAGGCCGAGTAGCGGTAGGGTGTTGGACTCGGTTCGGTAATTATGCATACTAGAACAGCAGGCCCACCAGATTCGATAACATATCACTGAGGCATGTCAAATCCCTTAAAGTTTACTCAATAAGTACCCCAGAAATGTAGACTTCATAAACAGTGATCCACATCGTAGGTAATACTAATTCGGTTGGTAGCGGTCAGCGTGTTCCGAGGAATGCAGGTCACGATTACGAACTCGTCACCACTATTTTTACACTTAAGAAGCCAAGTTCCCTACAAATTTTATGCAAGTTACCCGTTCATAGCAATCTTCCTCTCCAGTGAACAGATTCTGTCGTATTCCCGACAAAGCCTCTAACGAATGAAATTAATTGCGGAAGTATCCAGCATGAATTAATCAGTGCATCGCTAACTGCATTGTAGCTCCTCCAAAATTTTGGAGTGAACGCAAATTCTTTACATCTAGTGGCAAATGCATGACCATACTGTTTTCCAGGATTTAATTCTTAGTTGCGGTGCCATATCACGGAAAACACACGGAAATAAAAGTGATACAAACAACAGACATTTTTAAAATTTTCGCATCTGGGGTAAGATAGAAAATGATCGCAAAACCTTATGTAAGCATTCGAATATCTTCTTGAGAATAATATTTTGAACCTACATTAGTTACATTTTCCGAAGGGATCGCTATTTACCAACAAATAAATGTCTACAAACGGAAAGTAGAAAAACTAAATCTGCTAACAATTTTGATGATACGCACAATACCTCGTTCTTGAAACTTCGGTGGGAACGCCGGTAAACTTCCACCAAGAGTCCACATGAAAGTTGCGAAGAGGTAAAACCAGATACAACACATAATTAATAATATCCAGGATAATCCAGCTTTGACGTGTTGGTGACCTTAAGCGGCGAGAAATACCGAACTGCGAAAAAATTGGATTACGAGGCGGTCTGGGGACCCCTGCGGTGGAGGAGTGAAAGCGGTGAGGCATGTCCATAATTATGGAGGCAGCGATGCTGCCTTACTCTGAGAAAGGACGGGTTAGAGAAGTTCGGTCCTAGAACCCTCACACTCCGACAGCCCAAAGGTTGACCGTGAAGGCCGGCGCATTATTCATTACGGTTGAAATACTCCTAAAACCAAAGAGTCGGCCTGGAAACATCACAAACGAGAGATTCAGCCGGGTTCCAGGTGAGTCTCTCGCAAAACCAAATTTGTTTGCAAATGAGTGTATTTCGCTAAAGAGTCTAGCTATTGAATCTAACTTGACCTCATGATAATTCCCCCATTCATTTGCTTACTCCGCCTATGTACTTTTGATCTCTAATTGTTTTGCTTATCTGTACGCGCCACTCACCTTGCCACCAATATCGTCCTCCCGACACTTGCGTATCAGCATGTCTGTGCGCAGCTGATCCACTAACCCATGCGCTTTCGTGTCGCTCTTGCTGAGCCTACCTTGACTTGTTTTCTCATGAGTTCCGTGTAATCGCACCACCAATGAGAATCACGAGATTGTCGTCGGAAAGGACGACCACAACTCACACTAATAAGTCAACATTCCGCTCGGCATTGTTTGGTGTGCGGACTTTGACACTACACTCTGCCGGTCAGTGACAGGTTTGTGCATTTGCTAACGCTACAAATGTGGACAGTTCAGGCTTGTTGTATACATTTGCTTGCATAAATAGTACCATAGAATTTCGAACCCAATTCTTCCGTTTGACATTCGGGATTGTCGAACCTACACGTCGCTCAAAGTTCCGTATCGGGGACCTCAACACTGGCACTGCTCAAAGGGCACCTACTGTGCGCAGCCGCTTTGAGAGTCATGGAGTATTGCCTTACTCACTGCGCCCGCGAGTAAGTTCAGCCCACTGCAGCCGACCTTGTGAAACCATTGAGGCGCTGACTCCAGGCGGGTTCCCTCAAGAAAACCCTAACAGCCTCTGCCTAGCGATCCAGTCTTCTGTGTCAGAGGCTAGGGCATGGGTTTAAGACAAGAACCCCGCATTTTCTAACTGCCTTGAGGGCCAGAACTTTTAGACAATGGCCCAAGATGAGGTGCTTCAACCCTGCCTCATTCTCCTACGTGGGCAACCAGGTAGTGAAATTCGCATTTACAGGCCTTCGTTCACTCACCCGTCCCCAACCGCACTTAACTCCAGTCCTTCAGAAATATTTAGCTGTCACTCACTTAAGCGTTGCTCCATATCTAAGCTTCCGCCCGGTAAAACAAAGTAAAATAAACCCCTAATAAATTGTGTTACTTCTTTCAAGTCCGAATACTACATCGAACCGAGCAACAGGGTGCTCTTTCTTAGACCTTATTCTGTCTTTTGTTCGATGCATATTGTATCTTCGCACTAAGCATACAATACTCCAGTTTGGTCATACTTCTCAGACTGCACGCTACAAACCTAGATATTTTGCACTTACCCTGCGGGTATCTGGTGATCTTGATGCAAAGGCTAGTGATATGTCCGGTGTGCGGTTTGTGCTTATTCCCAGGGTCGAGTGCGCATTACTGGACAGTAATCACGGCATTAGATGGGTACGCACAGTTGTTCGCCTTTCTTCTGAAGCATACCGCCTGATGCAAAGCTATTTCATTCAGTACTTGCTAAGCGTCTCTGTGGCTCAAAAACATCACGTTGAGGTGGGTGATAAGCTTCCAGAACTCGATTAGTAATGTGGCTCCAGTGGTGATTTTGATGACGTTTGGTGAAAGGTGAAAGAAGCTATGCTAGCAGCTTTCGAAACCGTCTGTCCGAGTTTCCTCGTATATCCCAACAAACACTGGATCTTGTCATAATCAGCAACTATTGAATCCAAGGAAACAACACTAGCAACAAAGAAATGTGATGGGGCGCACGAATACCCCAAGAGCCGGCTAATGGAGAGCCTAAGGATTGACAGAGAGCGCTGGTGGGTCGTAAATGCCAGGAAATTACGAAGGAATTTAAAGGGCTGACAACTGCATTCTATTTAACTTAATCCGATCAGCTGGACCGAGTTGGGTGGTGTTAGTGGAACTATCTCAGAAATAAATCGGACCTCGATCCTTTCACAGAAACGTCACCTTGAACAAGGGATTCAACACCTTGAAGAACAGTGTAGCTGTCAACTCAATCTTGGGAAGGACTAAATGAGCCCTAATGGAATGTGGAATGTGCAATTGCTTCAGCGCAACTTAGCACCTTGCCCAGACCGGATTGCAGCCTGTACGTTCCAAAGCAGGTGGCCAGCACTTGGTCTTTACCCCAACGAATTTACTCCATAATAACTGGAATAGGGGAAATATTCCAACAGAATGGAATGCCTCGATGGTGATCCCCTTATTCAAATGGCATACAAGAACCTCATACGAAAACCAGCAGGGTATCAGTTTAATAGATGTAGCTTCCAATATTATCTATGGCGTTATCACACTCGGGCTGGCCCGTCATCTGGAGAGTCAGATAAGCGAGAATCAACCCGGGTTTTGCTTTGGCCTGGGTTGCATCTGTCATGTATTCACTCACCCCCCCCTTCCAGGGAACAATAGTGATGTACTTCTTGATCTCCGATCTTTTTTAACTCCGTCTTTCGTCAGAAACTGTGGTAGCGTCTGCCGATGATGGGTGTTCCTTCCAGTTTATTGTTTCTTACAAAGGCCCTACATGCCTCTTCCCGTGGAAGTGTAGGCAGCAAAGTCTCTACTGAGTCCCGTGGTATCGGAAAAGAATGTATTCTGTGTCTTCCGTCACCTTTTCTGTTCAAAACCCTAATCTATGTGCTTCTTCAATCTTCCTTGCTTAACTCTAACACATCAAGGATCAAGATACTAGTGGAAATTCACTCGTGAACATTGAGTACGCCACTCTCGTTGGAAAAGACCCTCTAGAAGTGCAGATGACTTCAAATAACCTAAATAATGCTGCAGCAGCTTTCGGTGAGCAGCTTGCAGCTGTAAAGTGCAAAGCGCTGCAGCAAGGTTCTAGTGGATCAAACCCAAACCTCATCCTTGCAGGTGGACTGATCGATTTGACAGATAAGTTCGTATTCCTGGTCAGCCGCATGAGTCTCTGAGGTCTGATAAAAGGTAAATTGTAAAGGACAGGCAAGCGTTTGCTAAACTCTGATGTTTGCGGTGCCAACTTGACACCAGCTTGTCTGTCCGCGGTAGAGTGTACAATGCCGCGGTCTGATTTGTTCTACTTTATCGTTCGGAGACATGGCCGCTGCGTTTGGAAAACCGTCGGAAGCTTTCTGTGGTTGACCATCGGTGCTTCCAACACACTGCGCGAACACCAGATCAGTACTACTGAAGTACGGCATATGGTTTCCCATTGAAAGATCAGTTGGTCACACTCCACTGGTTACTCCGGCTAGGACATGTGCTTTGGATAACGAAGGATGGTTTGACTTGTAGAGCCCTCTTCTCCCAGCTTTATGTCAGATGGAGACTACCCAGGGGTAATCACTCCATGAGCTAGCAACGATGTGTGGAAGATTTAACTAGTCAGCTGAGTTGAGTTGTCAAATGCCGTCTTCCCGGATGGGAACCGCGTGACAGGACAAATCAGTGGTTCGTAACCCTGACAGATATGGCTGTGTCACGTAACATTTGGCGGACTTGCATCAAAACTGTCGCCTTTACTGCGTAGCTATCCATCCCTGCCATCCTGAACAAACGGAATCTTTCGATGTCGCCAACAACGCGTGGCCCTCACTCAATTATTCAGTGAAGGTCTTCAATGAAAGAAGATGCAGCAGCTGAAACCACTGAATTTTTATGCAAGTTTTTTGCGCAGGAAAACCGAACTGAACTGAATTGACTGTCTAAAGCAGGCTTATGATTGAATAATCTAATGGAATACACTCCTCACAGGTGCGTTAGCATCTGCATTGCCTGCTATAAGAGACGGACCTTGCTTTCATCGGTAGGTTCTTTGTGTATGCCCCAAGCAGCCCAGGATTCGAAGTTGACTATCTTGTAAATGGTGGCGTCTATTTTGATGGCCCCTGGTTCCTAATGAAGATTCTCTGTGATATGAAACCCACCCATGCAGAAATCAATATTTCCCCCTATCCTGTCGTCTGATAGAGGTTCTTCATGAAATATTTCAACGGTGGCATTGTTGCAGGGGTATTTTTTCGGTGCGCTAAAATACTGGTATCCACATGTATTATATCGCTTTGAAAAATAGGAAGTCGAATGCTTTTGACGGAATTGGGCTTTTAGGATGGATCGTAATTGCCAAACAATATGACACTGTTATTTATGTTCAGATAGAGCGGTTAGCTGATGTTTAGCTTAACGAACGTAACTTCTGGCATTGTACGCTTATATCTGTTTAGAACTGCTAATACTGTATCTCTGCTGCGCTTTGCTTTATCACCAACTCTCTTGGAACCTGCTAAAAGCACGAGACCTGAGCAGCTCTCATGATGCCGACGTTCATTTAAGCGTATACTTCAGATGAATGACGTACATACCTTTTAGGGGAGACTATATCACCGACTCTTCATTGTTTTAACTTAGAATTTACGCTTGACCGTAAAGTATGAGCATAAGGCCGACTATTCAGATTGCTTAAAATGAGCTGTCTCATATCTCAGATTGGGGAGAAATAAGTTCGATTTACTAACGGCATCAGGGTATCCTGATTTCTAAAATTGGTTACTAACTGAATTTCTTGAACGAGCGCTAATGATGCAGTTTTAACAGTTACAATGAGATCACTCCAACAGAGCGCAGACAGGAAAAAAATTATGAGAAGTCGTTGTAACTTACTCTTTGACGCAGGGCTAAACGCTCCGAGGAGTGAAATGTGACAGATTTTTGACACTGAATTCCATCGTCCAAACAAGGAAAAAACGTCCTTAAAATATGCTTAAGCCATCAATGTCCATGGGAAACATCCATTATTCAAAGTGCTTTGATTTGTTAGTTGAATTTCTTTGTATTAGCCTCGCACAAATTGAGGAGTTTCCACAGACCGGCCTCATGGGACTGACAGATATTCACGAAGTAACAACAAACCATTATTGGAACTTAAACATTTTGATACACTCTGTGAGATTTCCTTCTTGTTGCCTATCCTTCGGGTTAAACTGGTGAATTTTTAGAAAAAAAACTTTAGTCATGATTCGTGGTGCAAAATGTTCAGTTTCTGGAGAAATATTAAGCCTCACTGAACCACAAAAAAGAAGCTTAGTACAGTTCCTATAGGCAGGTCCCTTGGTTGATGTACGTACAATTTTTGAATTCGTCTTATGCGGGGAAAAAATTGTCTTCCTGATGGCTTCAAACGATTTGGTTTTTAATTATTTTTGATTGATGTGACCACGAAAGTGAGGCACAAATTCATCGTCTGCTTTCGTGTAAAAAGATATTGTTGTGCCTTATCACATGAGAGTGCAAAGGTCTCGGGAGTATGTAAAATATGGTGCTCTCAAGTTGTTCTCTTGTGAGGCTACTGCGGGGGAAATACGAAGGAAATAGGTCTGATAAATAACGGATTGATTGCACTACTGTCAATGTGGCAGGATACACAAACGGGACAAATGCAAATGCAACTAAGTTGACAGCAGATTCTGATGTCATTGAGTCTATGAAAGCACTACGAACATTTAAAAACACATCTTTATGAATATAAAAATGCTGAGAAGATGATTGGTCAACCAGCCTCATATTCAGTAGTGTACGCCAAGTGTGAGAGCTCGTACAACTTGAAACTGTTTTTGGCGCTACTTCACCCTCATCCGTGGAGATAAATTCAATTGACCGGAATGTGTCAGAGTTCGTAATTTAGGTTTCTTATGGTGTGATGTTTCCGTGGCCTCGTTTTACTTATTCCCCATCCTATTCATAGGGTTAGTTATTCTCTCCCGACTGTCCTGACAACTTTTGAATTCGTTTTCTTATCACACTCACCGATTATGGACCGACAATTGAACAGATGAAGGGGGAGATATAGCAGAAGAACCAGTATCCCGCTCCGGCATGTTTGAGGCAATCTCCTGCGTTCAAAATTTAGGCTCGAGACCAAATGCTCGAGATGTTACTCATGAGCCATAAGTGAACAACAGCAGTAACAACGATGTCCTGTCTGAGGTTCCAGGGCTTTTCCCATCATAAGTACTCGTGCACACATATTTGTCTGCGTAACTATACATATGAAATTATTCATAAACGCTGGGTTAAACGCTATTCAGATTAGCTGTTCACAAATATTTATCTTTTGCTGTACAATGTTGAAGGATTTACTTGTCTGGTGCTGAAGGAATTCCACTCCTAGACGTATCACATATTTAGATTAGTCCGTTAAATTAGACGGCTTGATTGCAGCTGCTGTGTTTATGCTAGTCATTCCTTTCACCATACAAATGATGAATATGAACTCCTTATTCGTAAAGGAACAGTTGTAGAGAGACTTTCATTTAGTGCAGACAATTTTCGTCTCACATGAGCAAACAAATGACGGCACTAAACGGCGCTAAGTGGGAAGTCAACCTAGTTTGCACAGTTGTTTAACTATTTATCTACAGAATATCTACTCATTTTACTTGGTTTTCGTAGCTGCCGAGGGAAGTTTAGTCACCTAAAAATAAGTTTCATTCCGAATATGAAGTTAAGCTGCGACCGAATATCAGTTAAACGGTATCATCGATCCTAGGAGTGCTTCTAGCCAGAAGTGCCACTGGAACGAGGAAAAACCAAGGCACATTTTATAGTCACTTTAGCACTATCGAACAGCACCTGCAGGATGTATGTAAATTACGTGTGAAAGTGTAAAGATTCGCATCCAACCTCATTCGGGTTTAAGACGGAAGATAGTGTTTCTTACATTTTGATCACGAGTCTCTTGACGTAAATGTGTCGGCTGACTCAAAAGTTCGCCCGAAATTTTCGCATAGTCTGTGTCCAAAAGTACCGTGTCACAGAAACTACGCTGACAGATATTTTTATTCAACAACTACTGTGGATAACCGTTCCAGCCATTTTGGCCTTTTTAATGGTACCCTCCATGCATGATACATCCTTTTGAGAACTGATTCAAAGAATTTAGGGTCCCCTCACTGCTGATTTCTCAATGGAAGTACCTTTTGCCGAGTGGGCCAAGTTTGTGAGTCTGAGCGAGTTATCAACTGAACGACGGCAAACACACATGATGTTGAATATTGTCAAGTGTGGCGTACAGTTCAAAAATAATACAACAGAGAAGTAGTGAGTGAGGACAGTGAATCAGATATAAATGATCAACATGATAAAATGCTTCTTCCTCGATGTGCAGAAAACTATCAGAAGAAGACACCTATGCAACTTAGCTTCTCGTAACCATTCTTCTGAATTGCAGATATAGCAAGCTTTTCATGGTTGTTCATTTTTAGGTTCATTTACAGTCTACTTTTGGCTGAAAAACCAAGTACGAAAAAATGCAAGTTCTTTGAACAAAGCCAATGTCAGTAGAGCAGTCTCATCAAGAATAACCGGGCGAACAATTAACCTTCTGAGGTTTTAACGACAAGAACCACTGAAATGCATATTTACATTGAACCTTCTCTTTTCCTGTTACGTTCCTGGGCACTGTACACAAAGCAATGGCAATGGATCTAGTTACGATCTTATTCGAGCCTAATACCAGTGCGTATCATTGACACTATCTTCAACTTAACTTTCGTGAAAGTGTATTCAATGGTACTTATGTTTTTGGGCTTGGTGATTACAATTATTTCTTCGCAGTGATTATGACTGTATATGCTACTTTCGCATAGGTTGACATCTATCACTAGCCAAAGATTTTTGCTGATCCTTAGAAAGCTCGGATCCCGGTTGACTACTGCGTCCATGATACAACGAAAACTGCACAAGACATGTCCATTTTGGTCCCTAAGTTGTGAGTGGCTAGTGAAATAACCTCGACAGACCTTCGACTCTTTGCTGTAGTGCATGGAACCACAGGAAGATAGACAATAAGATTTTTCAGAGACAATGTAAGTTGGGATTGCAAGTGTTTGACAAATGAATTTCAATTGACAACAAAAAGCCTGTAATATAATGCACTGCGATTCCAACTGACATGCTGAAGCGAATTTGGATTGTAGAATTTCACTATTCTCCACCGTATTCCTTCAAACCAATTTTGAAAACAGACAGGGGCTACCAAATGCCAGTATTTTGCTTAAATCGCACCTGTAATAGAAATTTAACGAACAAATCACTGTGGAAAATGTGATTGTTAGATGGAATAAATCAACAAGCAAAAAGGGGAGTTTTTAGGGTTTTGGGCAAAGCTTTCTCAACGAATGAGGTCCGTCGCCCCGCTGAAGAAAAATAAATGTTTCCACATGGAACTTCTGTGGACTTTATGCAACAAGTGTAACTTCACTGGACGCTAACAACATTTGATTACTACTGGGAAGTGGGTTCTCGTCACTGGGGACTCGATCATGTTTTTAAACGGAATATGGACTGACTAATTTGTTAAAGCCTAGTAGCTGAACATTCCAAACAAACATTCTACTGAAATCGTGCATGTTATATTCTTGTTAGTAGTGTGCCATTAAAGCCTGACACTGTTGGGGCGATAAATATCTGATAGAGGTGACACAACTTGCAGCGGATTCATGTGAATCCTAAAGGGAGAACTCCAAGCGCACGCGGTTTTCACAAACATAAACTCTCAGGTTGGTCACGGGCTAAGAAATAATCACACTTCTGGAGCCTGTTCCACTAAATGGAATGCCAAGGGAGCTATCCATAACCGCTTTACCGTGTTTCATTTTCAGATGCTATTATTCTAACTAGTAGACTAGGACCTGATATCCGCCTGCGTCGTCTGTAAGGTTCTCATGCAGAATCCGCATAAACCGGACGTTAGTATCGTCTAGATACCTATGCGTTTGTAAGAATTTTGGTCTACGAAGAGATCGGTGGTTTGAACTCAACTTCGCGGAAGGCACGCAATTTTGTTCAGAGTAAGTGAATTTTGTAGTTTAGATTTGAGGAATATTTTGGGCTTTGGTGCAGACACAGACGTCTTTAAATTTGCTTGCGTTCAAGGCAAACATCAAGGCGAATATTTGCAACCTAAGAGCTACACCAATTGTGTGCTGCCACAAACACTTCTCCGATTGTTGGGTTGTGCGTGCTTTTGATTATCGTTGTATCCTAGAGTGTATCTTTTTTGCTTGGATGGATGGGAGAAATGCTGGTTACAAATATCAATGTGATAAACGCAATTTGTGCACATCGCACAAAATTTGGCTTCGTTTTGGATAATTCAAAGTTCACTGAATCGTCATCAGTTAATCGTCGGCTGTTATTCATTGTGAAAAACTACGTGTACGTAATGAAGTTTCAGCTTTTGTTTCCTGCTTAAAATTTAAACAACAAAGAGATAAAAATCTAGCGGGTATCTGATTCATTTTCTGTTTGCAGAGTTCTGAGCGTCGCCATTCGTCTCAAAAATAGTGCCGCAAAAACGCCATAGGAGCTCATATCACCAGTAAATTCATGCTCGGTCAAATCAGGAGGTTCTTGCGTCAACAGTTTGGTGACCTTTGAACGCATTTACATGAATTTCAAATGATGCCAATTTAATGAATTTTGCAATTACTTTAAATTAGTTTTAAGGGTAAGAAGTATTGTTCGTTTTTACTTTCACTTGAAAGCTTTTCAAACCTCATTTCGACGTTTGTCATCAGCAAAGCGGGGGAGTAAAATACTTTTTTAACATAACACGCAACAACTGGTTCGTAGGGTAGCCCACCCCTAAATGAACATTATCACTCCTGTTGTCTTTGCTGATCACCGAGACTGACTGATTCGATTATGTTTTTGTCTTATTTAGGGGAAATGCACTGTGAAAGACTGGTGCGTCACTAGAGTTTCAGTTTACACAAAACTAGTTAAAAGGGTTAGCAGTTTTCCGAAATAGGGTGAACTACGGTCGTGTCAAATACAAGACCAGGCAGGACCCAAACCCGAAGTCACTGCCAAGAAAATATCGGTTGTTGTCCTGAAGGTTGACATTGGTTTAAGATCAGGCAAGCGGAACAGGCTGAATTTCCTTTAAGTTTTAAGTTTAAATTCCAATGCGTTACAGGTAAACAATTCCAAGTATTTTTGGGTCGAAAATGGCCCAAGTGAAATTAATACATAGCATGCATGGAGCTTAATAACCCTTTCATCTTCCGTTGATTCCTGAAAATTTCCTTTGTGACATCCTTTTACTCATATAGCCATATTTTACTCAGCATCATAGTAACCAATACCCTATAAATGCTATCGTGTATCCTTTTGTCTAACCACTTTCAGTTAACCTAAAATTTTCCACATTCAATCATGGTGAACTGCGATTCTGTTTTACCACAATTCAGGTATCCTTTCAAATTATGAAATCGTACTGTTGTTGTTTCGATCACTGTTGATCATTCCATCCAAACGTCCCATTGATTTTTACTCACACTATCACATATTCCAAGAAAACATACATTGCGTGTTTTTACCAATTAGGATTGCTCTCTCGGGTGACATGAATTCTTGGATCTTCGCAACCTCGCCTTGTCAGCCAAGTACGTTATGGGACATTGCCTGAGTCACCAATAAACTGTGTCCAAAGGTTCAGCGTTCAGATATCTCAACTATCCAATTTTGTTGTTTTCTATTTGAACTAAGTAAACTTTGATGATGATTTTCTGATGGATACTATTCGTAGGGTCAAATTCACACCCTACCTTTGCCAGGAAAGATTTGTCGTAATTGACTTGGACAGGTGAGCACATTCGGACACTAGAATTTATAAGACATGGCGTCTAAGTCCAGTCAAGCGTCGATGACTGCGACGGCCAAAATCTGTCCAAAAGCGTATCTCGTTCAATCCAACCAAAACGGCAAATCAAATGACCAAATAGAACGTTCAGTAAAATTCAAGCGGTTCCTTAAATATCTTTGAACATTTCTAGTGGTTCGAGAAAGATAACGCCTCTCATCCACAGAGACCACATAAGAACGGTTTGTCTCGCAGCCTGATTGCTTATCTCACACAGATAATTCGTTTTCCTTATTTTCTTCCGTCCTGAGTTGATGGAAGGCCTTCGGAATAAGGACGGAACAAAAAGCAGTGTTTGCTCAGGCAATGAATATGTATATGTTGGCGCGCATAAGCTGGAGAGCCTACGCCCACGTGCTTTGGCAAGTTAATTAAATAACGAGTCACCTTAAATGTCCAAGCAAGCTGGGGGAAAGTGGAACAGCAAAATATGTATTTCCCACTAAGTCGGTATGATTCGCTCTAGTTGAAATCTTTAGCAAAGCTTCAATTTGACCTTGCAAAATACAACAGAACGTCACGCCATCTACGCAAAATTATACAGGCCCGCATTGACAAGTAAGGTAAGAGGCTCAAAGTGGCCTGGAAAATGGTCGGTCACCAGAAACTGTGATATAATCAAACCCGATATTCACACTTTTTTTCCGGTGTATATCTTTGGCAAATAAATATGGTAAACCGGAGGAGTTCACTGACCATACAAAATCAAGAAAATCAGGCAGTTATTGGAAACAATGTGTTTGGGCTAAGGATGGATGGAGTGCATTTCAGCAGCGCTCTTGGAACCCGAATCCGGCTGCAGCCTGACTTTTAACCGACAAAGCCATATTAAGTTTATGCCGTTTGCTGGGGCCTAGACAAACAGTGGTCTTCAGGATCGTTTTCACGCATGGACTGGAAGTTGAGAAACAGGCATGTGCGAATACAGGAGACATTATTTCGAATTTATTAACATATACCCAATATCAAACTGTTTAAACTCACAGCACACAAGCTCATTGTAGAGCCACGGGAAAGGTACATCTTGCGGGTTGGATGAAACCACATGTTTACAGACACAGGAAAACCAGAATCAGAGCCAGTATGGAACAATTTGTTATTCACAACCTCCCAATGCATAGATAACGCCTGAGTTTAGCATCTTAACAAACCGAGCCAAATCAACCCGATTTTTACGTATATTGAAAACATCCTTTGCGTTCGAATGACGAAATGGGCTAACAAATTTTCGTGTTTCTTAACTGATCAATAAAATACTAATTTCCTTTACGTAACATGATTTGGAATTATACCATTTATCTCGAAACTGTCAAATAAAATTTGGAATGAACCTTGCCATCCTTTCAGCTGAATAAAGAAGCTTCGAGGATCTTTGATGAACGCATCTCATTTGTAAGATTGAAGATGCACGTCCTCAGTTCATGGTAAAAATGTTTTATGAAAGTATCGGAAGAATGTTGTCAGCTGGTGTTGATCACTCGCTTGCTACGTCGAACGCTGATTTTCAAGAACTGATTCTGAACACTTAGAAAAATTAGTCATACTAGTGTTGTTCATTTATTGGTTTTCCGGAAACTTGGCACTTCCTGGTAGGAAATCCTGAACCTTCATCAATAAATAGAGCATATCAATCAGTGGAGGCTTTCCGCAAACGACTTCATGCAAACTTACAGTATATTAATTCAGGCAGAAGACCAGTCAAGAACCATGTAATCTTTCTGTTTAGTGAACGTAAGCCTTCTTACTAAAGTGTTACATTCCGAATGCATCCATAATTTCTGTGAAGCTCCTCATATTTGCCTTTCCCAGACATACTATCCTTTTATGCATGAGTCTTTAGCCCTTTGATGAAATGTTTCACTCTTTGCAGGTGTTTTAACAATGAATCCTACACGGTCTATTTCGTAAAGCTGAAGATTTATATGACAGAATGAGATTATGACCCATAGGAGTGTGTAATATGTTAACGTCCAATAAAAAAGATCGGCTGTGAGTGAATTACGCCGCGATGGCCAGTGAAGGAAGGCCGTCTCCTGCAGATACCAACACCCGGGTTACTCTAACGTGTCCTTGGACCAACAACATGGATGCTTCTGACCACTTACTAGCCGTGTCGCACCTGTGGTCCAACTATGCTTTTTCTGAAGTATGTATTAACAAGTAAAGTAGATTCTGTTGCAAAACGTCAGTTTCCAATGGACCCTACAACAGCCTTCCCAACAGCCATTGTCTAGGATGTGGTCGCATGCAAAAAAGGACCATCAATAAAGGCTGACAATACGCTTCTTTAGTGTGCCTTGGACTTTGTTCCCGGATGATTGTTACATCAAGTCTAGACAATGCCTGCTATTCTGTGAAAGTCGCCGTGAACATTGGCGATCATTTTGCGCTGTTCTACATGTCTTTATTAGCGGTTTGCAGTTGGAACACAGTGGAGGTGTAATTAAAGACTTCAGTGTTTTCCGCGATGAAATGATTTGACTTTGAAACGCTGGTCGCTGCCTGTGGATGTAAAATTGTGGGGGGCTTAGTATAGATGCGCTTGGCTGAAGGAGTCCTATTCACCCTACTTTCGCACTGCAATGCAGAGATAATGAAGCATTTAATGAATGTCAAGCCATATGTACTTCACAACTACATGCAAAAATAAATAAAATTTCAGACCGGAAAAAGTACTGATGGAATAATAAACAGAAGTCGATAAAGATAGGGGTTGTCTAGCGTGGGTTGTGGCAAGGTGGTGACTGGCTGCCTGTCAGAACTTAGTTAGCTTACAGTGCACGCTTGGATATCTTTTGGCATTCAACAAGAACTTCTTTTCCTGAAAACTTGATTCTTGTCACCTGAAAACTCTAGGGTGTTGGCCTTAATGTTCATAAATCCAAAGTGGCTATAGCTTCCATTTATATTTGTAACTGATATCCAATTAATGCACGGTTACGGGACGATAAATATTTTCAACTGTGATTTTGAGGCTCCGGAATAAATTAGAACTCCTTCAGGCCTCTAATTCCTTGTCAATAGAAACACACTCATTTTGAGCTGAGTGTACTATACTTTGTGAAAACAGGCTGAACCTTCCACTCTCAGTCTGTTAACAAACCGGTATTCATTTTAAACATTCCATCAAATGTTTATAATATCAGAAAAAACATTCGAATCCTCTTCGGAATTGTTGTCCCTGTGAGTTGTCATACCAGTTGTCTAACAACCGGTAATCTGTCGTTCCAAAAGACTTGACGCAGGCGTACTAATCAACAAAGATTAAAAGCCGATGTTGAAAGAAGCCGCTTACGCCCCAGTCCTAATTAGTTTTGTGGGAAGCTGAAACTTGCAGAACCCTGGATAGCCGTTGGCGGAAATCTCAGAAATCCCATCTAGTACGAATTGAAAAACAATGAGGGTGTGTGAAAAAATTGATCAAAGACAATGGAGTTAAACAGAAAAGGAAAATAATGATAACTTAAGCTAATTACAAAGGCTGATTTCCAAGTCATTTAACATATGCATGGGTATGTGTAGTTCTTGAATCTTTACCAGTGGACGTCAAACTCCATGGTGTAAGTTATATCTGGCTAGCAAATATTGGTCTGATGTCACAAGATTGAATTTATCTACTGAGGTCGAATGTCGGGATCTTGAAGCTTCAGTTCAATGCACGGATTTGCTAGCCGGTATGTCCCACAGCTGCGAACAGAAGTAGAAAGTTGCTGGTAAGCCCATTCAGACCAAAATTCCTCATCCAAACTGACAAACGTTTATCAAATGCTTTGTTTTGTTATTCGTAGAAGTCCCTTGCGTTTCCTACATGGCAGTCAAAAAGTCTGATCAAATATGCTTATCAGCTATGATGTGTTGCTCCCTCTGATAACTATTCTAATTGATTCTAAGCAAACCAGCTGCCAGCAGTTGGACAAACAAAAGCGGTACTTCCTTCTTCGAAATGTTTTTGAATGCCCTTAACTGTGCTTAATGAACTCCAAGATAATAAATAGGGTAGAAGCAAGTCGTACGTAGGATGATCATTTCACGTCTTTAGCTTATAACAGATGAACATAAGTCATATTCTGTTGGATTTCTTTCATAATCTTCAACGCTAAACACTTAGTTTTAGTGTAATTTAATTATTTTCTAATGTTTATTTAAATTTTCCAAAACGAAGGATTCTTTGAAGTTAACTGACATTTTGTATCTGATAGAAAACAACACTCTACGCGGCGAACAAACCCAAACAGCGTGGGAGAAGGAAACTGCCTGGTCGCACTTCACTAACATTAATTCCCACCGGATGCTCCCACAGGGTTGTGCTTCTCAACTTTCTTTGGGTGGCAGGGGCACTCCTTCCTATTTTTCTTTCACCCATCTTGACAAGATTTGTGCTCGGTGTCGTTCAAGAAATTAGATTGGCCTCTTCTTTGTTGTAAGAAACTTAGCTAAGCGAACTGCCAACGTTCCACTGAGCCTCTAATGCTTTATTGAGTTCGACGCAAAACAGTCAACCGCAGATTGTATGCTAAAAATCGAATCTTACGGACCAGTCATTACTGTTATAGTGCCACCACAAATACGCAGCCATATCCACAGGGATGCGCCAAAAAACTGAAGGTTTTACTTTTGGCAATCTCAAAAATCAAGCAAAAACAAAATTTACACACAATACCCAGTATGCTATTCCTTAAATCCAACACAATCACACAGACACTGTCAAATATTTGTTCTACTGAAACAAGCCTCAGAGCTATTGACAGCCACACCGCTTTGCGTTAAACGGGGTGCTTTCTAAGCGTAGGTATTCAGTCGTTACCAATTATTTATCAGAACGCATCAGTGTACCAATGTGACAGCAACCTTAATTGATGCATCTGCTAACTCACGATTCGAAACAAATAACCGGTTGCTACTTGGCCAATGCTTCCGCAACTGAACAACTCACCATCGAATGAAATGAGGATTCCTGGCCACTCGAAACAACGTTTGATGTTTCTTCCTGGTGAAACAAAATACTCATAAGTTTGCTGGAAGTTGTTCGGCAGCATGCGACTGGTTAGTGTCCACACCTGAGACGTGTTTCGACGGCACGTGGAAATTGTGTCACCAAGCCCGCGAAAATATTGAAAACGTTATTGAAAGCGTAGTACAAATGATTGAGTGTTCCCACCTACGAATAGTTATTTTGCTATGCCTGCTTTTTCCCATTACAGCAGAATGTCCGGGTTCCGCAAAATAATGTGCTCGATTCACTGGCGTATGTATAGAAATCATCTCAACAATACTGTATATTCCAAAACCATTCTCTTAACTGACGCGCTCAAGAGCCTCTCCAAGCAAAAGGCCCTACATTTTACTGCCACCTAGATTTGGGCTTGAGATAGCATCATTTGGAATTGCACTACAGGATAAACGGTTGATCCTAGGTGCAGGATTCTGGCCTGTGCCTAGTCGACATGTTAGATCTGTATTGATGTTTCTAGAAGTCAAAGCATGTCACTTTTCTTCCTTAGTTATCGATTTTGTCGAGTTAGTTCGTTCCTCGGTTCATTTCTAGGGATTGTGAGAAATGCCTTGAGAATTACGAAATATATTCCTACTCTAGCAAAGGACACTGAACTTCGCATAGCCCAAACAAAGTCAATATTCTGCCTGAGCCTCCGACGGACCACCTGATGGAAATCCTAATTTGAGAAATTTCGTGGAATTTTAACGGATGCGTAATGATCCATAAATCTTTGACATTATCCTATTTCTACAGTCTACTATCTCATTCCGCTGTCCTTTCAGCTATCATTCAGTCCTTGAAATGTATGAGCTGGGAATACAAAATTCATTCCTTCAAGTAAAATAAAGAGAATAAAGAGTGACAGGAATGATAAAGCGCGATTAAGATTTTGAAATGAAAAATGAGACACTTTTCACTCTACCTGTCTGAGTAGCAGTGTGCTCACCGACCATATCTATTTTTAGGGCAATCAAGCTTTTATAAGTCATTTGTCAAGCGGGTTGAACAAAATAATTGTTACCAGCTAAATGATACACCAGAGTCAAGAATACTACGTTACACTGCCAATTACTACTTTCATATTTGGCAATACGGGCAACTATGTTTCATAACATAAATTTTGTTTTGTTGCTGTTTGTCACTGGATGAAAAATCTCTACCAGGTGGCGCGCGGAGAAAGCACACCTTGGTGGAAAAATACAGTGAATTATAAGGTTGTCCCTTAGAAAGTTTCTACTAGGCCGTGATTTTTTTTAGTTCACTTTAGCTGGAATGACGGGGACGCAGACCATAAAATCACGACGATATATCGATTTACATATTTTTAGAAGCCCGCAGGCCCGCCACATCTAAGTTGTTTGCGCATACTTGTTGCCACATGGTACAGATACTAAAAGACGTGATAATCCTGTTTGTTCACCTAAGTTCTGGACTTCAGCATTCCGCTGCCAATACTACTCCCGATGCTCTACATCTTTCAGCAAAAATGTGCAGAGGCCACTAATATACTGATAGCTAAATAATGCTTTATCGAATGTTCACACGTGATTTTACCAGATTTTTGGTTGTGTATCCCGTTTTACTAAATTATTTTGTTCTGCTTTTAGCTGGCCCTGCTGGTAAGTATGCCTTTTCAGTACGCCCGTATGACAACATTGGGTCGTCCATTATGCCAAAAATGGATCGGTAAAATACGGTCTATTGTGTACTCCAACTAACTGCTTGCAAACTGGCTTGCAAACCAGTCCCAAAGCGTCAAAAATCAGGGTTTAGTGGTTTGGTGGCAAAATGAAATTTAACATGAAGTGTCGCGTGAAAATATACGAACCGATTACCAAACTTGATCGCACTGCGCAGCCACCCGCAATTACATGCAGATGAAAGTGCATGTAGACGTCAAGACTTCAAAGTCCCACAGTGTTGCAGTTTATTTGGAAGGTGGACGTCCCCGACGAACATTCAATATAAATACTCAACGATTAGCTTAGCGCAATCTTATCAGGTATTCAGTGAACAGATTACTTAATCTCGTCGAAGTTTCAGCTTAATGGCTTCTAACCCCGCCCATAAATAGGTCATCAGATTTTGCGTGCTACGCGAATGTTTGTACGGATAGTATAATTTAGGAAAACTTTGTCTTTACGACGAACACACATGTTCCCTTTTAGATAAAAGGCAACATATTTTTGGAGACATTGGATGACATCGGTTTTAAAGGACCGGGAGCGGCTGTTTTAATCTACACGTAAATTTTACGTTGGAATCCGTAGTAACGTACAGTGCAAAATGAAACTCATCGTTTCAGTATTGCTGCTTTACAATTAACTCAAACTTTATTGGTAAAAGGCAGATGAATTTTGTGAGTACACGAAAAGCTATGTTTAGAAACTAAGGTGCAATATCCAAACTGTGCACCCACGATAGTAGGTGTCGCCAACTGCGAATCTGTTGGTTTCGATCTCATGTGGTGTCAGTTTTCCCCCAAACATTCCATATAAATTAACCGACAGTTTTTTCTCTCAGGGTAGTCAAGGCTTTAATCAGACAGATTTGAGGTAGTTGTGGTTTCTTTCACCTCAGGGTGTTAGTATTATTTCCTGGAGCATTTCAATATCCAATACAGTATGTTTCCTGCGAAAAAGGTTTTCACCCATTTAAATAAAACCCAAAAGCCTCTACTATCTTTAAGAAATTTATCCCATGCTTCGAAACTTCTTTCCATCCTTCATTCAATCTTTTTATCCTCCACGATAAAATTTAACCATTTTTTGTTTCAGATGATATTTATTCTTCTGCAGTTCAAAAAGCGCTTCAGCATGTTTTTGAAAGATTATTCTCACAAACGTATTGATTTCGTTATTTCACAAGACACAGCAGACTACGTCACCCAATATAGGCTTCAGAAGTGATACTTGATGAAAAGGATTAATCAAACTGCTTCAGCGTGACACTGACCGATTGGGAAAAGTATGTCTGCATACAAGTGCTTACAAAGAGTAGGCTGGATTATTCCTTCGGTCAGTTTAGGCGGATGGTAAAATCCTCGTGATGAAATCGCGGTATCTGCAATGATCTTCACAACTGTGAGGTTTTAATCAGACTTCGTACAATAAACAGCGCAGATTCTTTTGCGGAGCACAAGCAGTATACGCACAGTTAAGTGAGAACTGATGTTTTCTAATCAGTTTTGCATTAAGCTGATCTGGCCCTCCCTAGATGGTTTTCGGTTTGTTCACCGAGGTGGACAGCTTGGTTTCCAGTGGTTATTCAACAACCCAGGAGACAAGTATCTTAGCAGACGGCTATTAATAAACGGTGACCAGAAGTAGCTGGCTCGTCAGTATATAAGCCATTCTTTCAAACGACCAAACGTGAAAAACTAGAACCCTTTGGATATTTTAAGAGGCGTGGCTCATCAGTACCTGGTTACTAAGTTGTGGTCATAAACGTATAAATTTATATCGTCTTTGTCTTCTTCAGGACGTTTGTTTTGAATGTGACTCTGTAGACGGCGATTATTTTGTGACCATTATCTGGGGTCCAATGCTTCCAAAAGAAGGAGGTCTTCAGGAAATTATCTCGTCCGGTGCACCGTATCAATCAGCTACATTGAGTGCCAAACCGTGCGACTAACTTGCACAATTGTGATGTAAGGTACTTTGCCGAATATATGGAATGAAAGACTAACAAAGTCGAATAAGACTAATTTACTGTGCCTGAGTTTTTGCAGTTTATTTTGGTTCTGAAAATTGTCTCCCATTCGTTAAGGGCACCGACAGGGATCCTTTTGATAAAAATGAATGATTTAGTGGATAACTCCACCTACCATGGGAGAGCAATAACCTACACCGCGATTATTGTGTTTGCGGTGGAACACAATGGAACCCCTTCCATAAATCTAATTTGGCACGAGGATTGCTATTAAGTGAGTTTCAAGTACCAGTTTGTATATCGCAGCCAACAGCATAGAAGTAGTGCTAATACCGTTTTTAATTATTAATTTCAGAACTGTGCCACCTACCACACTGGTTGAGGAGAACTACGAGGAATACCATCAAACGTCTTGTATCTTTTTGTTCAGGCTACATCACACGACACTTTCTACATGGTAACGGTGCTTGATGCTTGCATTCCTTTGGAACTGATGTAGGGATTCTCTAGTTCGGAAAGGTTATCATCCAGATTTTGTCCCGATAATACGTGAAAGCGCCCATTTTCCTCATAAAAATGTTGAAAATATGTTTTCCCTGGCCGCATGCCAAACGGCCGCTTACAACCATTAATACATAATCCCGGGTCTATTCAACGGGCGTATCCACAAACGTTTTCCCATTCGTTTTACTGAGACAAGGCTGACTCCAAAACCGGTACACAAAAGTATCTAACGAATTTTCGCACCCAATTCTTCATTTTGGAACCGTAGAAAATAGCAGAGAAATTAGCAATGGTAAATTTCTATTGGAATCTGGATACAAGACCAGAAAGAAAAATCATCACACAAGCTGCTTGCTGATTACAACTCAGCGGTGAAAGCAATGATTTACTGACAGAGTCCAAATTGCGTTCCAGCTGATGGTACAAATCACATCTGGCTTACATTGGACAGAACGCAAGTATGCATCCCAGGTTTTTGTCTGGTTTTCACCTGGCAGATGTAACAGTAAGGAACAGAATCAAGTGGCAGGTTTCAAGCCATTATCTTACAATCCGACAAACCCCGTCTCTTGACTGAAAATCAGTTTCCCTTTTTTGATCACATGTGTGATGAGGCTTTCAGCTTCGCCGAATTGGTATATTATATTCTCCCACCTACAACAGAAATCACACAGGGAACAAAGAATTCCACCTGAAAATGGTGCAATTTTCAGTGAGAATATTTTGAGACATTTAAGGAAACATTCGTTTAGTGGAACGGGAATAAAACATGATACAAAAACGGCTTTCTACAGAAACCGTGTATAATGAACAGAAATCAGTCTGAGGCTAAATAGTAGAAAATATCCCATGCATCGAAATATTTGATTAGTCTATGGTTTCTGTATCACTCTAGCCGACTTAAAATTACGAGCTGGAGTTAAAAACCGGCGGCCTAACGCTCCAAATTATTCATCAAATTTTAACAAAATAAAAAGCGCACCACTAAAATTGATATTGAGTTGCTAATAGTACTAATTTATCTATAAATCATTTAACGGGTTGATCGATTAGTCACAAATATGTTGACCGATTATCAAGCCCCAATCGGGATATCACTCATTTAGGAATACATTTTAACTTGTGATAGATATGCGTAAACATTTTTAAGTTCCCTTATATGCTGAATTAGCGGGATGATCGTTGTAACCCGGTCGATATCTGCACGCTTACTTAGCAATCCGTGTCGCACCATCTGGACTAAAACATAAAACATTAATGCAGCAGCCCTTTTGAAGAGAGACCGTCAAGTGAAATGGGACCTCTGTCCCTGCTTTGAGGTAACTGTTTTCAAATTTTAAGCAGTTTCCCAGAACATCGCAATACTGAGTCATAAAATTGCGCAACTTTCTAATTTATCTCTATGTAGCACAATTTTCAGTCACCTGTCCTGGAACTTGCTTACATGCTAGCCTATTCCATGCAATATTAGAAAAGAAGTGAACCGAGATAAGGCCTTAGTGAAGAGTTTATTTACTGTATTCAGTCTCTACTGTCATGAACGACTTTATTGCAAGTCTGGTGTATTCTAATTATCTGTTACAGTCTACTTATCTATAGTGTAGGTTTAGCAAATTGGTAAAGCTAACAAGAGGGGGATTCGGCAAATCCAGCTGAATGATGTCTTACATACTGGTAGCAAACTGAACTCTTCACACGCAGCGAAAAACGAATGTCTGTATATGTATTTATTCAGACAGCCTAAAGATGTTTTGGAAAATTAAAAACCAGCGATGCGCGAGCTTGCAAAGTTTAGTCAATTCATTCGAAACTGGAATTTTTTTGGAATTTTTTCTGTAAGTATTTAAACCATGGATTTCAAGGTATTTGCTCAGGAAACAGATTATTCCTTGAAGGACCGAGTTCCTAATGCCCCCGGAGAACGCAGATCGGGTTCTTCATCGACGGAGAAAATGGAAATCCTAACCGGGGTCCTTTTTACGGACTCTCCAATGTAACACCATAACTTTGGAGGAATATGTCGTGGGAAAGGTGGGCTGGTGGTGGAGGGAGAAGAAACATACGAAAGTTTTGTGGCTGTATTGTTATGAAAATTAACACACAAAAATATGACTTGTACACAGATAACGATGATCCCGCACATTTGTTCAACTCACAACAACCGACTACTGGATTTCAAGTCTAAAAACCAAGCAAAAGCTTACACGTGTCAAATTCTGTCACAGAAAACGTTAATCAAATATTAACACTTGTTTTTAGTAAAACGTGATCTCTAGTTGAGAGTTATCGGTAAACTCTCAAGTTTATCTGACCAACTGCACCATACGTATACCATACCCACCCAAGACCACTGAAACACGATAGGGATATTTGCTATTCAGTCGACACCTTTCGGAGTTAAACCCTCTGACTCTTGATAAACTGTAACACGCACCTCCAGGAATGATGACACCTATCGCCATCGAATACCAGGAAGTAAATTCCCGTACCTTGCTACACCATAACTCAACAGCCAGAAAAACTTAAATTACTGGTTTTTGATCTATGGATATGTTACCAATTCGGTAACACAGCCATTTGAAGAACGTCAGAGCAGCCGTGTCTACATGTGATGATCATGCAAGTCTGTCACTCCTAAAATAACCGTGCTGTAATTAGGTAGACGTGTTAGTTGGTATACTCCAGAAAGACTTACAACAGGTTCTAGGTACACTTAAGTAGTTATGGTATAAAAAACCAATTGCCGTGTACCTGCAACAGAAGGCTTTAGTCAGCTGAAATAATGCGTTTGAGATTGAATTGCAAACAGGTGCACATATCTTATGCTGGAATCTGTGCGGCTGCGTTTGGGTAGTTCCCAGTACAATTATATCCATCTCTAAAAGGTATATTTTCTGGTATGACGTGTTCATGTGCATACCAGGATCGCCTGTATAAGTGACACTGTATAGGCCGATTCAAGCTGACGTTGCCCAATCCATCGTGGTGCAGCCCAAGACTGGCACGTTCAAAGTGTGATAGATAAACTTACCCAGAAAACTACTGGAATTTCCTGCGTTAAAAGGCATAAATTAAACATTTTCCATTATATCAACAGTATAATATGCAGCAATATTAATTTTACTGCAAGCGTGACATTCAATAAAGGTGAACCAACAAAGGAGACGAATTATTAAGTCAGCTATTGTAGACGTACTTTGATCATAGAGGACGTTTTGCATGAACATTTATCCCACGCATAGCCAGAAAATGTTTTTGCTAAGGATTTAGAAATTTAGAACCGAACGGTATAGACGTAGTCTTCTGTTGTGTTTGGCACAACCTAGTGAAAGACGGAATTACATGACCAGCCGGCAGATAAATTACTTTGTCTTCGGGCTTTACTTGGACTACGTTGAATCTTAGTCTACCTTTTGTGGTTTTCGAAAGCTGAAAAACTGCTCTTCCGTCCACTTCTCCAAAATAGTCAGAGTACATTCAGACTACATTCATCAATTTCAGACGCTAAGCATGTTTGTATGAGTTCAATACAGCAAATTACAAACTGTTTTTCAGCGAGCAGTGCTGTGCCCATATTCAGTTGATTCGCAGAAAGCCATCGGTAACATATTTTGATCCTGCATGGGTAGGATTGAAGGATCCACAGTGTCCACCATGAAGCTTGTTGCTGCATCACTTTTCAGTCGACGATTGCCAGTTCTATTTGGCGTTGATCAGGTGTGCTTCAGGGCTGCAGCAACTGCTTCAGTGTACTTTACAACAGAGTTGGAGGAAACTTTGATGAGTTTGATGTTATTGGTAGGTTGTTGTGTTGCAAGCGATGCAGGCAATTTGAGATGTTGATATCTCCCAGCATGTCTTCTGGCTTTTCTGATGAAATTCTGTTATGTGTACAAATGTATCTATTGTGCACCCAATATTGACCAAGACATTGGGGAGAGTGAACATTCCCAACTTAATTGGCCAATGCACATACAAAACAGGTGAGTTCTATACAATGATAACTATCGCAACTCTATTTCTGAGGGGTGGACGAACGAGTTAGTAAAAAATGCTAGTCGATGTTGTACAAGGTTCGCATACCTGCAGATCCTCGTGGATCATTCAACAATTACTTACGGCGGACTCCGCGTGAAAAAATAATTCTGAGTGTTTTCAAAATTTAATTCAGAGTTTCACCTACAGGCTCAAAAGCATTATAAACGCAATAAAGTGTACAGGTCCGTTTTCGTAGGATAAACAATATATTTTACTTTAAAGCCACACAAATAAATGCGCCATAGATGCAAAAAAAGTTGTAGTCGAATGCCTGCACATTTTTGGCAATCTTACGACAGTAAATTCAAGGAGCTCTAGATTGATATAGTTCGTACCAAAAAAGTGCTCCTCAGTCACGTATGAGTAGCAAATTCAGCTGGCAGAAGCGTCTCAAAAGAAGAGATATTTTCAAAGATTGCCCGAAGTTTTTGTTGCTACAGGTTTACTATGCATCCTTGTCGCAAATTTAGGGTAAATGCATATAGATTGGGGATTCTGTTGCACATGGATATTTGCCAAAGTGGCGACCGTTCCCAGAAGGATCGAAAAAAGTACATTTCTAGTTCCGTGGATTGGCTTTCGATTGTCACCTCTACCAATTTTGAAAAATCCAATGGGGGTGTGGTAAACCGCCTTTTTTAATATGAATAAATTCTTTGTACCATAATCTCTTAGGCCATTTTTTGACGTGTACCACACTGACTTTTGTCTGCTCCGTGTCATGTCTTCTTTCTCCGCTGAATGTTTTTCAATCCACCAAAAACTGCAAGAAACTGTAAATCGCAACGAAATAAAGACTCTGGAAACGGGTAATAAAGCAAAGGGCTTTATAGCATTTTCTCCACCTTGACAAATCCGAGGGCCCGCGGAAATGCAATTCTACCAAAAAACACTCACAACATCGATCATTCTCCATCATTTTGATGATGATGATGATGATGATTGTAGATATTACTAAACAGACTTTTTTTTTCTCTTTAGACCAGCAGCTACACCTTCAAGGTATGCTTGCTCTGACCAACAACATTGTCGCTTTAACAATAAACAACTAGCACACAGAACACTGCATGTAAAAAAGTACTGTTTTACTGTGGGCCTTGTTGTTTTCAACGTAAGAGTACATGGGTTTTCCAGCGACTGCTCCCGGGTAAGTCCCGAGATGCTTTAAAATTTGGAAAGAGTAGAAAAGTTGGAAGCGCACTGGAACTTATGACCTTAGACACCATTGAAGCGCATTTTTGTCTCTGCTTGATGAGCTCTATATCAGGTAATTTATCGCGGCCAAATGAATAGGTTTTCCTATTTGATTTTGATCACTTCAGCTACATCCACATCCGTGACACTAAACAGTTACGATCAAAATGTTGTCTGAGTTTTCAGTTCTCACTCGTTATGATTCTGGACTGTCTTACAAGAACGCCTGTTTAAGCGTTTAGAGGTGACGGCTTGATAATGACATAAGGTAGACGAAATTTGATAAAGGAGTTATCCATACTTGGAATGTGTGCAAGTCCACCGTAAATATACAAGCGTAGAAAATTTTGTTTTTTTTCCTGGATATGACTATTAAGGTCCTGGTAACGTTTCTGCCAACCCGAAATCCCCCTTATGCGCATTACGGAATATCAGAAAATTTAGTAAAGATAACTTCCTTCATACATATTTAGGGTCTGTAATTCCCTCTTGCATGCTGAGTACAAGATAAACTAAACGGTCTTCCTCCCACAGTTTACAGGTAGGTTTATTATTTTTAGTGTTGGTAAGCAATAATCCTACATCCTTCTGAACTCTCAAAGAGTCCGCTGAAAATTTTCCACTCAAACGTTTAACAAGCCAGCGCCGTCCGTGAATTATCCCTTTAAATTTTCACATGACGAGTAGCGACATCTGCTTGGTTAGACCGGTCGATAATGACTATCAGGCACTGAGTCTCATGGCGGCGCCAAGTAATATGTACACGTTACAAAGCGTTCGTGTAACTGGCGCTCGTGGTTTTGACAGCCATTTATGGACAATAATATTTTTCACATAGTTTGCTTAAGAATGAGAGTGTTTGTTATCTTGTTTAGTATACTTTTAGCTCTGTTTTTTGCTAACCGATGACCACAGTCTATGTACACAAGAAACCAAAAGACTCATTTAAAAGGCGGAGTTATGGTCTCAGTATCCGAAAATAAACAGGACCCCAAGAAAATCATTTAGAGTCATTCTGCTCACATGGCCGCATATTTGTTCGTGAAATAAGCTCTAACATTTAAATTTGCATAAAGAGGTAATGGACGTTTATATAGCCCTGTTGATGAAGCTGGCAGGGTATTCCGCAGCGTCCAGAAAGAACAAAAAATTTACCCAGACCAATAGCTTCTAAGTCTCAATGTATATGAACGTCGGAGAAATACCGGTGGTTGCCTCATTTCATTGTCGAAAAATCGAAGATCAACGTAAACCGCATACTTATAGCATTTAAGCTTTCGGTTCCGAAAATCAACATATCTCTGTATTGCTGGACGTAATGCGTATTTGGTTTCAGTCGGTCAGAGCCATCTGGACACGTTCAATCACAAAGAATATGATAGTTTATGTTGTCCGTTTGGACGAAAGATCCGGAAGCCTAGAGTACAAACTTTGCGTTTGATTTCAATTTAAATATATATGTGGGCTTAAGGTGCTATTGTTGACGGACAGAAAAGCTAAATGGTAGGCAAAGGATATGCCGTAATGAGTTTACACTACTAAATTGATTGTCACACTCACCGTCCACAAAAGAGAACACTCATATTGTTTTCGATTGAATCACAACCACTCATTGACAATTACAGCTTGAATAGGTCATTTGGTGGTGTACCGTGACTGATTATTTACCCTGAGGTGATTTTCTCTCCCCAGTTAGTCAGCATAGAAATTTACCGAACCCTTGTATACACAAAATGTGACCACTTTGTTATTTATCACGCAAATCTTGACGAAAAAACACAAAACTGCTTGATAACCAAGCAGTAAGCACATTATGAGGAATAACCGGTTAAGGCAACAGCTATTTCCAGTTTGCTGTTTTCTAAGAAAACCACTTGTCATCCGCAGAGCAAAGTCATCGTCAAACAAACGTTATGAACACAATCCTTCCCCTCAAAAAATAGTGCAAACTGTGTTGATACCCACAGAAAGCCTGTGTGAGCAAATATCAAACCTTCTGAAGCACTAGTTATTTCTTTTTCCTTCCATGGACCTGAGTAACCGCCATTTGAAATCTGCTCTTTTTACCACCGAAACTCTGCTACGTTTTTTTACGACAGAGATATTTTCTGATGTCTCCTTCTTGTTTTACGACTGAATAAGACACTGCGGAAAAACACGGACACAAATAGTCTTAATGTCAAACTCATTTTCCATTAAGCATATCCTAATCTTCTCTATTCAGGAATTGATATTTCAAATAGCGAAGTAACATTTTTTATTTACCACAGGTTTGCAAAAATTTTCGTTATTTTTACTATCCCTTTTTACGCGATATAGTAAGTCTTGACGGGCGTAGCCTTGGCAACTATAGAGTAGCCACAGGAAATCATCCCAGACAGTAGCCGGAATCGAGTAAGCGTGACCAATTTCATTGTTGCCTTGCGCAACACATCCGGCTCGAACAGACAGAAAATCATGCCTTTCGAAACTGCATTCTGAGATGTCAAAATTCTGGTGCTAAAACCGTTAGAAACTGATGGAAAAAGGAGTCAACTTACTTGAGGAAGATAGTCACAACAAGAACTAATAAGATGTTTACCGCTCGAGGAAGATTTTCGGCAGTGCTAAACTCTATTTGAAGCCAGTTGTGTTTATTTAGGTTTGTGTGTATCCTATAACTCATAGTCACTGACGATCAACACTTGGTTTTGATCTGTTGCTGGCCTACCGTTGAAATATATCTGCTCGTCTTTCTATGGTTTGCTTATAAATTTCGAGTTCCAATTGGCAACACTTTCGAATTTTTTGTATTGTTTTGTCAGAGGACTGTTGAAAGTGTAATTGTTGTGTGACAAACGGCGGATGTACGGCTTTCTTGTTTCTTAAGACAAATGTGGCATGATCACATTCGACCGTTGCCTGGAGTGGTTTTATGCGGTTTGTACATGGTTCAGATTCCAAGAAAATTTCTACTCAAGGAAAACGAATTGCAATGCGAATTCAGAAAATCTTTCACGTATTTGAACAAAAGTAAAGTACGACACGATCGAGAGACCCTGGAAATGCACAGTGCAGCTGAACATTGGTGGTACCGGTCAACCCAAATGCACTAGTCATTACCGTCTCCCTGGATGGGATCCCGAGACCGCAGGCGTCAATTTTCAGAGATATCGACATATATCACTCAGTCGCACATTCGTAGCTTGCATGCATCCATGTTCTTACCTTCAGCATATAGCTTCCTGTTCTAATGAATACTCCACAGTGATTCCTGGATTTACGCTTCAGTTACATCAAAAACGGCCTCCAATGCATAGATAGAAAACCCTACCACGCCATATCATTGGCGAACGAAACTATGGGAGCTACGCTACTTTTTAGGAAGTGAGAAGACACTTTTGATCTTCCTAGCATGACAGTTAACTGGGTACTCGATTATCTCCTAGTCAAAGGCCCCTTGGTCTGGATCCTTTCGAGGCAGTTTGTTTGCTCGCGTCTAGGATTTGGTCAGATTTGTATCGTATTTGTATCACATTTTTTCTATTTATATCAAATAGCGATGAAGATAAACCCAAATAACAAAACCTTAATGCAGGTTTTGCTCGGCTTGGTTTGTAACTATCTTAGCAATGACTTGCAGAGCATCCCTGCGTAGCGCATCATTCAGAAGAAATATTTATCTGGGAAAACTATACTAAAGACTGTGAAATAGGTCCCAGAGACTTATTAGTTGCTATCCTGCCCACCGAGTTTGGCAGTCGGTATAGAAGTGTCTCATCAGCTTCGGAAAAGAAATAATCAGTTGACTGTTAGGTGCGCATGCACTACTTCCTCTTGAACGTTGACGAAACCCTTGCAAACCTATCGCTAAGCTCGGTAGACTTAGTGATCCAACCAACAGTATCAGTAATCTCCACTGTCGCGGAACATGAAGGACGAAATAGGAGAGATTATACAAATGCACTACTACTACACCGTACTACAACGTCACTGTGGTTGCGGATGGGTTATTTAGTTAATATCAGCAAGTCCCCAGTCAGTCCTCACTATTGTAACCGTAGTAAGAATAGTAGTTTTTATTTATCTATATACCGACTATGAGAGCAATGAATCCGCAGTTTAGTAGCAACATTAGATTTTTTACATTTTTTTTCAATAGTGGTGTTTGGTGGCGGTGAGGAAGATTGATGGCTCAAGTGGATTCATTTGTTTTGGACTGTTAGTCAGGGTGTTACATTGTTATGCTGTTGTCCTTAGAATAAAATCACAAAGCGATATTCAAAGCGGCTATCTAAAAGGATGCCCCATCAAGGTGAACACAGTGAATGCGGTTGTCGGTGTTTCAGTGTAGTCACACAAATGCAGATTTTAGAAATAATATGTGGAAACAACTTTCAGTTCAAAAGTTGTAGTCTGTAAGACGTTCGTGTGTCATACCAAATAATTTACTGTATGTAGGAGATTTCTGAACAGAAAAACACTCTATAGGGCTATGAATTCAGTTACTTTACGCAGTTTAGTAAATGAGTTCATAAGGACAACAGCAATGCTAGTAAAGTCGTTCCTTGTAGGAAAAACGGCACTGGTAATCAATTTGCAAATGTCGGAGTCTAGCAAATGGTGTTGATTATTATCAATGGGTCCTTTCTAAGAGAGTAAACCTACAACCTCTGCCACCTCCAGCGCCAAAAGCCATTTTATCTAGCACAGTCGGACTTTGTACAACTTATATTTCCACTAGTAATGTCCAGTGAGCATGCGTTAATGATGCGCTGAAAGGAGAACCCGTTTCCATCATGTCAACAGTTGGTTTTAAATCGATTATTGAAAAGTGTCGAATGGGTGGCCACGGTGATCGTGATACAAGTGGATAGCACCACTCTAGATATACACACATGACGTATACCTGTTGTGTAGTGTTGTTTGATGGTTATGTTTGTTAAAAATGGTTGTAGATTCGGTTTTTGCATTGAAAAAACCTAGATCGTTGAGTGGTATCCCAAGTTTAGGTTTGGAAACCATAAACTCCGTTTGTCTAAATCGTGCTCCACAAGATTGGCTAATAAAGAAACTGTTTCACTCCGTGCACCTGCACGTAATTCTTCATACGTGTGCCTTAGTGGTCCATAGTAAATGCTTTTTAATACTTTTACGTTATTCGCACTAAGAGTCAGACCTTAATATCGCCAGACTCCCCAAAGGGAATGACTTTAATTGGATACTCTAGTGGTACCTCACTTTTTAACAGATACTTTTAATTATATGAAGAATCATATGGGGAATACAAAGAGTAGTAATAAACTCAAACCTCTTGTCGACTGTCGATCATTAATGGGCCAACGGGGACCCGCCAAGCGACTGCTGACACTATCTGTCCTCAATCCGGCAAGTGCAGCCAACGGAATTTATAAAATACTTATTTGCCTACTTATAACACATTCCCAGCTCATGAAAACAGATAAAAATCGTTTGGAAATTGGGGTTTGCAACACCTTAATGGGCTTACATGTGATTAGCACTACCTGTTTGTACATGCGGAAACATTTCTTGGTGCATTTATTGCGTCTGATGTTTCGACAGATTAACTTACCACTTGGTGCAAAACATATTTAGCCTTAGAATGTTTATTTACAGAAAATTGGGCCCTGCAGGACAGTCAGACATCTGGTGTTCCATTTTAAAAAGAACTGGTGGCCACTCAGAACATCTTCCACCATCCAGATACTCCGGATTATCTGAGCCAAAAGCATATACGATAATATCAGCAGGTAGACTGACCTAGTAATTCAAGAGATTTTGATGGATATGTAGAGTTTTAGCTTGCAGCCATCACGTGTAAATCTACAGTGTGTCTAGAAAGACGGTTCTAGGTTAAATATTCCTTTCTATCGATATTTGCGAGATTGCCTCGGTGAACAAGCCCTGTGCTGTGATCATAGTTCAGTGCAAAGTGTCAGTTCCTGAACCTCCTATGACTTCGACAATTAATATTTTCAGTGGAACCGTAGTTAGATAACTTCTCTTAAATATAAAAAGTATCCTTATGGAGCCCTTCCGCACGCTTAAACGAAAGTATGAACAAATTTAGCATTCTGTGCTGACAAACGCATGTTACACATACGGCGCTCATCCACCATCGGTTGCTAACGTCTTATTCTTTGTGCGCCCTAACGACAGTCAAGTGAACTGTAGTCGGTAGTTACATGCCACCTAAAATAACAGCTTTGAAATTCCCGAATAATTTTCTGTAGTCTGAACGGTGATAAAATGTTGTGTACACGAACAGACGATGGCGCCGGACATGAACTTTAGCTATTACACCCTCTTCAGTATACCTGGCCCCCATGTCTATTTAGGTTGCGCAGAATAATCACGTAAACGTGTATGTTATGAATTATTACGAGGGGAGTTTTAACACCTGCTGATTTTGGTTAATTTAAGACATCCACAGAGACAAAAAGCAATTATGCATGACTCAAAATTGATCTACAACACGCAAAGTCCATAAACCCAGCAGCTGCATTAACCTCATTTAAAGAGCAGCAGATATTCATTACTTTTAATTCTAATTCATCTTAGCTAGATACTCAAACATAGTAAAGCAGTGATAAAGAATAATAAAGTGTCTACTCAGTAAGTCCTCCGATGATGGTGCCCGTTCACTTTCTTGCGCCGGGCTGAAAATGAGCTAAAAACAGATCAGCAAATCACCTCATTATTAAATTACCCGACCTACTATTTTCAAGCAGTACCCTCGCAACTTTGAGTAGATCGCATTGACATTTTCAGGGAAACACACATGATGGAGATGCATAAAATGGTCTGATTCCAGCTTCTGAGTCATTCTGAGAGGAACATTCGAACAGTAACCACAAACTGACCGCTACAGGGTGAAGCGCTCCTGTGAGTTCCCATCACAAATTAGACAGTGGTTTGGTAATCTGTCATTCACTGTAATGTATACAAAAATATTCTTACCCAGATCTGGTGGCATACGAAATAAGTGCGTTTTCAAATGTTGTTTGACACAAAGCCCAAAATGGCCTGATCATTGTTAAACCGAGGCAAAGAATTTATCGATTAGAAAAATCAGAATTCGTTGCTCAGTCTGAAAAAAATGATTTATTCTAGTATGCACACAGTCAGCCGTTTAGCTCGAAGGCTTGCGCCCATCTAATTGGTGATACAAAGACTACTTTGTAGCGGAACATTCCACCAGTTAATATATACACCGGCCACCTAATTTTCAAGTCCATGTGTACGTCACCTGTCTGATTACTGTGATCTTAATCTACAAGTTCCGGTACCTGTCACACCGGTCGATCGTGATCACCGACCTCAAGCACTTATGCCTATTTATCTACAATGTTTGCAGAAGTCAGGGGTGTCTCGATCTTCAAGGAATAAAATTTAAGCTTGCGGGGAATCATCATTATATACTAACTCAGTGAGGTTAAATTTGAAAATGAACAATTCGAAATATTAACCGGAACGCGCAAGAGACCAAAAGGCTTTCATTTTGAACTTCACCCATCGGTTAGTTTGCCGCACCTCTGCAAAATGAAATACAATCGCGTGTTTTGGCTAAAAGCGTAGAGAAATTTAAGTACTGATACAGTAACTGACAAAACGTAAATCCCGCTCCCTCGAAATTTTGTAGCTAGTAGATCTTACTGGGTACATTTTAGTGTATCTTCATTCTCGCAGTATTAAACAAAGAAATTGCGATCCGGCAAAAGTGCCAAGAAAATCGGTGCAAATAGAATTGGACGGAATTCTGACCCCTATATTACGCAGGTGGTTTGTAGAATATTTTTGGCCTCAACCAGTCACTACATTTTTTCTAGCAGGCAAGAGACGAGGCAAACATACAAAACACTTGTGTAAAAGTTGCTTCAGCAACAGCTTTGATGTTGAATGTCCCATTAACTCCTGCTAATCGCAAGCCATGTTATGCGTCAGTAATTGATCGTTACCAGCTTACTGATACATTGTGACACCCACTTTGAATGAGGAAAACGAACTGGTCCATGTTATCATATAGGTTTTGCAAATGAAGACTTTTCTTCAAGGACTTTTTGAAATGTTTAGAGAATAATCTCCTTACATATCTGACGATTAATTTCAACCGTCGACGGAAGACCCGAAAGGTTTCGCAGTAGCAGAGAGAAAGCAGAGCGTTCCTCAACGCAGTACATAAGAGTTATTATTATTACTTTTCTTTGAAATGAACTTCACTTTAATTTTCTGGATAAAAAGCCCACAAGTTTAATGGGTTTTACTTATAACTAGTAATAGAAATGATCACCTGAATAGGTGAGTCTTACTTTATTTTGATTATGTAAAATTTTGATTATGTAGAATTGAGAAGAATTATGTAAAAATCGTGTGCTTCTTTATCTATTTAAATCTTTTATATAGAAATGCCACTATAAGCGGTCAGAGAGCTACGGAGAACGTAAAAATTTCATCTCTGTTTGGAAAGAACCTACTTTGGAATACACCGATTTCATGGCGATATGAATGATTGGATTACCATGTAAGATATCAATGGATCGCGCACCCCGTCAAAGCCCGGAGCGTTAAGTGAACGCTCTCTCCTGAATGTGGGAACGTATGGACTCAGACATTGAACAATAGGTCAGATTGAATGACAGCTCAGTATACAACATTTAATTCTTAAGGCTAACAATTTGAAGAACATTGTGTCCAAAGTGCTTGGTCTGCGTTTGCATAATTTCACCAAAGCATTTGCCATTATCGGCTTCTGGGTCAGTAAGCATGCCGCTACACATTAAGCAAAGGGAAGTACGCTGTCAGGGAAAATGGTGGCACCCGGTGTCGTTACGTGCAGATTCACTCACATATAATCCGTGAAGACTTATTGGAACCTTTTGGAAAATTCACCTGGAACAAATAACGAGTGGTGCAGAGGCAGTCACAAAAGGTTACGTTATTAACCATCCAATTATTAACAAGGCTTGTATACCGAATTGCGTGGTTTATCCTGCTATAGGATGGATGTGCATTGTTCTGCACAAGGTCTTCATATTTTCAAGATAAGACATCACTCATTTATTTAAACTATCAGCCATTCGGTTAAAAGACATGCCTAGAAGAATGCATAGCTCCTATCGGGGACGTAAAAGCACAATGATCCACCAATGTCCACTTCACGGATTACTGGGGTGCACCAGGTTGTCAATATAAATGAATTATTGATGCTGGTGGGAAGTCTGACATGTCTTGTTAACCAAGTGAAGACTCATTTTTTGACGTTCGTAAGCGTTTATAAACCATTATTCTTCAGGTCGCTACCGGCCTAAAGCCAGCTAAGTGTTTCAGGATAAGTTTTGTGGGCCTGTAATATTCATTGGTAAGATTCAGAAACCCCATTATTGCGCAACTCTCCTCAGAATACGGTAAAATTATTTCATTCAGTGACCAACAGACTGATTATCTACTCGTTTACCCTTTAACCTAGTCGGTACTATCTTGGTATTGAATATGAGGCATCCCACAATACGACTTTTCCAATAAAACTACTTCATATTCTGTCCGTTGAAGCAGCCACCAGCCACCTGAACATTTTCTCTAAAGGAGGTGAAATGAAAAAAATAAAACTGGCTTTTTCAATTATGGACACATGTGTTCTAGTTAGCGGATAGTCCAAACCAAAGATTTGACTGTGGAAGTCGGAAGCACTCAACTTCTCGCCATTCTAAACCTATGCATAAAAACAGTAATATACAGTTTAACCTTTCAAAAGCCGTCCCCTAAAGCCATCAACCATCCACACAAACCCTTCTCGGCTGGTTCACTTGTATTCCGATTGCGGCGCTTATATAATCGTTCTAATGGCAACTGATCAAATGGGGCTCAACACTAAAAATACAGTTATTTTGCACACAGCACAAGAAAACGTGAGTTTTGCGGCTGATCACAAAGTTTAGCCACGTTCCACAACATCCACACTCCTGGATTGATTGCTGTTAAGTGGTTCGGTCAGCTAAAAGAAGGACCATTGCGGCTTTAATATATCTTTCTGGAGTCAATAAGTTTTTTTGCTCTTCATGATCTAATGCCAAGATGCATGGGAAGTCTGGATGAATTGTTTCAATTCGCACAATAGAAGCCAGCTGGCTATCCCCAAAAAATTTGCACACAAAACCCACCTTACCATACCTAGGACCCATTAAATGAAGGCTGTTTGCGACCTGTCCACACGAGTAGGTAGGGAAAGTGGGGACAACAATTATACTGCAGGTGTGGTCTACTGGTGCTCCAATGGTAATAGACAGACTATATTCAAGAATTGATCGACCATTCTTATCACAGCACTGTTCCTTTTATTCCTTGTATCCCAAATATAAAGTTGATGATTCTAATGTAACCAATTGTACTTGGTTGAATTTCAGATGTTTTTTTTGTGCACGGAACAAAATCCTAATTTTTGGCGTCAGTTACAAAAACTGGACACTATAGGAATTCAGGCGGAGTGTCACTTTGACTTTCTGGATTTTTAAAGAAATTAAAGACGCAAAGCTTGGTGTTCGTTGTCTTACATTGGCTAAATATCGCACAGGATTGACGCGCGCAGACCCGGTGGAGTGCTTAAGTCTTCGGCGATTATGGCTGTATTTTCCTACCAAATTTGGAAACCGATGAGCCCCATATTTTGTGACTGATCGCAGTGGGTAACAGCTTTTGTTATTGCAACTGTCTTTTGGGGTCATCCCAAAGGGACGAAGTGAGACAGATAAGTTAAGGCCAAAGTCGGCACTACATGACACCCTGTTTCGCGAACACTTATAGCAGTAAAACGATACATGTGAGTCCCAGGAAGTTTACATGTTGCATACTTACGTCCGATCTTGTTTTATTTGGACGTCAGCATTATTGACCGGTGAGACTTGTTCCCTCTTTCTGTGTCAATCGATTAACGGGAAAATTGGCCGACCGGACATAGATAACAGTATATTTTCCAGTTCGTACATACGATTTCGTTATATGTACTAAATGCTTGTGTTGTTTTGATTAACCCAGAGTACACCGAATCGTCAGCCCGGATAAAATTCTGAGTTGCTGATTAGTGAAAGCAACAGTTCATGCTAACTGAGTTAGGTGAGAAAATTCGTTGTCTCCTCGAGCGACGTAATCATCTGCTGGTCCACAGGAAAGTGTATCCCTCGATTAAACCCAGTGAGTCTTTTGCCTGGTTCTTCAACTGTTCTTTTTCTCAGGTTTTATTTGACATTTTTTATGGGATATTTTTGGACTATCACTACTGACTCCTTCACCCAAGTTGTACTCAGACAGACGGTCTGCTAGAATGCGAAGAGACAAACGTCTTAATGCCGATTCACCGAAAGCAAGCTTATGAACAAAAGAGATGCAAGCAGGTTGTTTGGATTAGGTGTTGCAACAGAATGAGAAAAAATGTTGGATGTTCAGAGAGCGCTGAGGACAACGACATACCTAAGGTAAATGAAATGGCAAGTCAACATCTGGCCTACTGTAAACGATGCCTGTGTTTTTATTTTGTCTCCACTTTGAAGTAAATCATTCTGTCGGGTAATATGCCGAACTGGCCAGACAACAATTCAGATGATGTTCTACTAAACCGCTAAACTAAACTAGGGATCATGGATTACGATGTGCATCCTACGCACTGATTAGGGCATTTTGACCACAAATCTAGAACAATATGGCAGGGACGAAAACAGCCACGTCGTTATCCCATCAGCTGGTTTTGAGGCAACCGGGGTAGGTGAAATCATTCGAGACATTATCGGAGCCAGTCATCCATCATTTTGAATTGTAAGTAAACCTACTGCCTGGTTTATGTTTTGGGGAAGACTGAGGGTCCCGTGAGAAAATCACGGTTATCTGGCCACGTGAGCGGCAGTGTTTCCGAAAGGCAGTATCTTACACGGTGTGGGATTCATAAGTGTGAACTTCAATGGTTGTATCTACAAACAGGTTTATCGATTTAATTGCTTTAGGCATGAATGACGGAGCCTGACAAAAAAGCGGTTTCCTCAATCCGACAAACAGACTGAAACAGGACTGTTCCGAGTACATACTTATCTTTCCTAAAAGCGCACCTGAATGTATTCAGAAACTTGACTGGACAGCCGTTTTGTTGTTCAGTGATTACTGTTTCCATACTAAACTGTCTCGTACTTTTAAATGGGTCAGTGAAAAAATTGTTCTTTCACTGTTTTTGATGAGTAGACGAAACATGGTGATGACTGGTAAATTAGTAGAAAACAATATTTTTCTGAAACATTAAATGAGGCAAAGAATAGCGTTAACATTGATTAGATCACCCGTGAAATGCAAGCAGATTGCACTGGTTCGAATGACACATCGATTCTAGTGGATCTTAGCGGTATACTTGTCTGCGTTCCCCCCCAAAAAATTGTGCGTAACAGTTTTTTTCACAATCATTTGTTTTTTTTAAATATAGTTATCCTCACCTGATAAGCAGTTGTCTAGCGAGGGTGTTTCTATTGGGTGGATACGTTATGTACTCGCCTTTCAGCTTGTCAGAATAGCCTGAATTTTGATTTTGCGACTGAGTGCTGTAATCTCACACTGGAATTTTGGAAAAGCTTCACAAGTAAGCTTCCTTTATAAAATCTAGTTGTAACGTTCATGATGAGTTTGTGCGCTGAATTAAGGGGCCCAGAGAATCCTCAAAAACATCACTTCTTACCTATCACACTTGAGTACCACGATGTCTGCCTGCCGTCCGACAGTTATAGCTCCCACACGGTCAGACATGTTAAGGCTATAGGCTGCGTTGATTGTAGCCCCAGCCAAGGCCTCCTCTGGCGTCATGCCCAACGTAGTGCATGCCAAGTACATCACGATCGGCTGAAAACGTTTAAAAAAGATTATTTTAGGAAGAGCTTTAAAAAATGCGTCGAAATTCCACTCGATGGAGTTAGAACAAAGCGGATTTAGATTTACCATATACGCCTACAAGACTTAGTAAGTCATAGGACAGTGAAGGCACTAGAGACGAGCAGATGGCCTATTCAGTTTAATGTCAAAACACCAGAATCGTAGCTGAGAGCTAATGGAGGCGTTATCAGTTCCCAGAAAGCTCATCCCACTGGGATGCACTTTCATCTGGGGTACACCAGGGGGTTTAAACAGGTGTTAATTTAGTTCGTAGTTCCGGTATGTTGGTCAGAGCACCACTTATCCACCAACCATTTCAATTTGGTATGAATGTTGAGCTGGCCTGTTCCTTAGTTTTTCGTATAATCTAACTGCCGGTTAACAGCTGAATAAGGCATCAGAACAGTGGAAAACCTCGGTGTTCAAACCCCGATTAGCTACGCCTCCTATTAACCTCGATCCTCAACTGAGACTACTTCAGTCCATTTCGGAGAGGTCTGAGTGAAGGCTGAAAGTTTCTAAGAAACAATCCCTAATTTTCAATAAAACCTACTTTTGATATCCTCGAGGACCGATTCCCCCTCGCACAAACGACTATGTGGCACAATTCGTGCCTTGGACTGTCTCATATTTAGGCACCAAACTGGAACTAATAACAAGTTAGTTTTAAATTCCAAACAAATTGTTTAGCTCCGTGAGTCCTTAGTGCTATGCTGACCATGTAAAAAGCCCCCTTCAAGGATAGATACCTACCCTGAAGAAGACACAGTGATATTTCTCGTGATTTCCGATTCAGTAGATAGAACATGGTCCGTTAAGTTAGGCTATTTGGTTTGGAAAAGCTGATCATGTATGCACTAACATCAAGTCGAATATGACCTAATAAACACGGTAAAGTTTGAAAATAATCTACTTAGTGGCTGTCTTGCACTAACAGAGGTCTATGGATTTTTGTGAAATCCAGTGTTTCAGGGACACCTCAGCTCATCAGTCCTTAACGTACGCTGTACAACGCTATCACACTTTTTTTATACAATACCTATAACATATATTATATATAAAAATATATTATGCAATAGTTCAGTATGTTAGTAGTATATATGATCAGAGTGATTTAATAACATCTTACATCTCACCCGATGTAAACCATTACGCAGTAATGCCTTTAGACAGACTTTTCGAATATAGGCCACTCCCCAGAACAGTGCATACCATTCTCCCAAAAACGTTTTAGTAGGTGACCCTTCCTTTGGGTTACCATATATCGTGCATTTTATCAGCTGGATGCAAAACCACATACAGTGGTTATTCCTGTTTATCCAGATAGGGCACAGATTCTTCCTTCGAATATTCTGCACTTCAGTGATGGTGGTCATGCAGACATCTACCTCAGTGATTCGGCAGCGGAAATTTGAAAAAAATTAGACATTTTCAAAATTTCAGAAAACACATCAGAGATCCTCCGAATTCAACGGGATACTTTCCTTACTCACCCTTTTGAGATATGCATATAAGGTTTTCACAAAAGCTCACTTTACCGTCAGCCGAGGGTCTGCCCACACGTCGGCTTAAGTGTTTGGATAATACGGTACTGTGGTATGAGAACAAAGAGAACGTCGTTCATTATGGGACACGGTGGATAAGGGTTGATATCGCACTGGGCAATCTCAAGGGTTTTATCAAATCCTACCCTTGGTAAATGGACCATTTTTCTTTGGTCCCTTGAGATTAGCCCAGAACTTGATGATATCAGGACCCTAGCTTCCGATAGTGAGCTCTCCCAGAGTCTCAAGCACACAGAATACCATACCAGCGAAGTCGACAGCACAACATTTCCGCGCTAGTCTTTTGCACATTTCTACACTTGTTAGGTTTCCGAATCGCGGTTTATAGAAACACTGTTCCCACGAAAGTTACGTGATTTTCACTCGTATGAAGAGATTGCCTTTCAGATGTGACAATTTGTGATTGGTCTGTTGTGACTTCTTGACTGATTTGATTTCTCCAAGAACGGACCAGGTATGTGATCTTTTGTGAGTTGCTTCATATGGGATTTGGGTAGAGACAGCTTTACTGCACTTTATGTTCTAAGCAAACCACTTCAGGGGTGCAGCAGAAAACGGTTTCTTATGCGATCCAATCTCTTCTCGAATAAATCCTAATGGAGTAGACTTTTCTTGGCGACTGTTCTATTCTACGGTTGGCGTATCTCTGAAACAAACCGAAAAGTTCGCAAGACATAATTTAACCTCTTCACACTGCAATAGCATCAAATCTCAAACGAAACTATCGCTTGATAATAATGGGCTATGCACCTTAGTGTGGGTATTGTCTAGTTGCTCGTGAAATTGGTTGGAGTTAACCTAGATTTGGACAGCCTCAAGACTAGCGTTTGTGCTCACTTGGAGTAAAATATGCCCACTTTAGGAAAATGAAGCATAACAATGGAACAATGGACAACAGTTGTTGAGCTCTCACAATGGTTAAAAATTTAAGCCGAATCACACTTTATACCACTACACCGTTATATACCTAGAAGCTAACGCTAGAGGTGTCGATTACACATGCTGCTCTTCCTTGGCACGGAAAATGTTGTACATACTGCCTTTATTAGCATCATTTACAGCAACACCAGAGGGGAACACTATTGCTTCACTGCCATCAAACATGTCAATTTACTTGAATAAAGTCTTATAACAGAAAGAGGAATAAATGGGGCATGGTGGGGAACTAGGTCTAGCCTACCACAAACATCCGAGGTACCTATATGTCGAGCACTCAATCGGACAATCTGGATATAAACTGACAGCATGCTCGTCGCAGATATCGGCTGACCATCACAACATTCATTGTCTCCAGCTAAGCATAAGAAGAGACACCTGGACCTTATCCCGGGAGAACAGCATCAACAACACCCAAGCGTTTCGTAGCACCCATCATTTCCATCTGCTCCTTCGAACTGTGTCCACTTCCAACATTTCCGCCACTCGGGATTAAGCACGGATAACAACACTCTTCTAGGCATACGGGAAGTTGACGTCTGTAACACACGGAAAAGTCAATTAATAGCACAATGCTGGATGCAATATCTGAAGAAAGTAACATCTGTTTCACCAAAAACCCGTCTCCTGATAATCTTAGTCCGAAATGGTGTGTTCCAGACGATTTCAGCTACACATCAGAGAACCACCAGCTCGGTAACGCTTGAGGACAAAACGTGTTCGCTTGTTTCTGCCAGGGGCTCCAAGGCTCCTGTCCGGCGCCTCGCTGCGAGTCGGGATTCTGGCTGAGCGGCTGCAGACGGCCAGCTGAATTGTTTTTAAAAGTGTTCAACTCAACGGTTCAGCTTTCCGGATTCACCAAGTTTCTCGATCCGCTCCTATTTTCGCTTGAAGTGTCCCATTTATTTATATGGTATTGTACTCCCGAATGGGGGGAGTCTGTGTCCGAGTTTCGAACGATTTTAGAGTATTGCGACAGTTTCAATACTTAAATCTAGTTGCTTTCAACGTACGGACGGAGCGACCAGCATCTTGCATCCCAGGTAAGAGTCAACATCAAAAGAAGGATTGTCCGAAGGGCTCCTCAAAACTGTTTCATATCAGAGTCTGAGAGTTACTCACTGGCCAAGCGAGATGTGCGCATCTTGCGCTCCCTTGTAAGCACAACGAGAAGTAGTAACGGACAAGCGGGTGATACGAAACCTCATGGGTGTCCCAGAACGAGCGGTAATCATTAAGTGACCCGAGTCATCTATAGATAATTGCAGTGTGGTCTGTCTGCGTTAGAAGTTGCCTTGCACGCGTGAGGAGGGACACCAAATATCCTGGTGACTTCGTTTGTTTCGGAAGTGAACACTGCACAGAAACAGTGTGTGGCTAACAAGTGACTGCGGCAGACGTTTTCCGTTGTCCGTGCGTTCTTATTCCAGTTCAAGATGGCCACCCAATTGAGCCTCGACAACGCTAAGTCTACCTACCTGCGCATTTATATCCTGGCAACCAAAACAATATCTAGGCTATCAGCTCGCCGCAGCATAGAGATCAGATCGCCGTGAAACTCCCTTTATGATTATCGTATCTAGTCTTTTCGGGTGTAAGCAGATACAATGAACAGTCTTCAGTTATCATCGCGCTTACAGAATACCTTGAAAACATTGCTAAACTAACCGCTCAGAGGTAACCATCAAATAGCGACCGTCCAAACGGAAAACCTTCAGCTCGGTAGTTTAGATCAGGGCCAACCTCAGCAGAACCAGCCACAAAGGTTTTTGGATCACCAGAGCTACCCAACAAAAGGCTAGCAGAAATTGATGGGGAAGTAAGTTCACCAACAGTACCTGAGTTTTGAATCCCAGTTTCAGAAAGATGACACACTAAGAGAAAGCGGATCAAGTGTACATGAAAGGGCATTCTGTCATCCAGAGTGCCAATTTTGAAAGGTACTAGATGAATTAGGCATCAGGGTCTGAAGCAAGCCGATTTTTTCATCAGCTCTGGATGTGAGTATTTAGCTGACTAATGCTTGATTCTGGTGTTGCCAAACAATGCTCACATTTGATGAGGTGAGCAGTACGCATGCCAGATTATTGCACTGTAAGGCAACAGACGTGAGTCGGTTTCTTGGAACCGAAGGAGAGAGGAAATCACTAAATATTCTAGCGTACAAGTAACCTCGTTGTTTTGCCTTCAGAATCACCCGGGAATTTTCCATACAGAAAACCTCATCCCACCAAATTTCTCAGGTGATTTTATTTTTTACCTAATTTACTCCGTATTGAACGTGGCTACAATTTCTTCAAAGACACTTCCTTTAACTTTCCCTAAATTTTCAGCATGCGAGATATGGTGCCAATTTAGCTATTGCGTTACACACACACACACACTACAATTCATGTAGCTTTGTGATTGTCCTCATTAGGTCTCAGGCTCCATTAAGAACTTGTCTTTCCACCCAATCCAGTTCAACGCTTATTTGGCAACAGTGGAAGGATCATATCACACAGTGAGCCATAGATTTATTTGGAATGTCTTCGTACTCTTTCGTTGCCTTTTGAGACATTTAGTCCTGCGTGTATGTCAGAAAGAAAGCTTTTTTTCTGTGTACAAATGCATCCGAGTAGTTCCAGAAAGAGGGACAATATGTAGTCTTCGTGGGTTCATAAGTTGAAAAAAAGCATTGCTTGATGAATATAATACATCAAATGAGAAGCAAAACACAAATAATCTTGGTATTTTCAACAAGTGTACCCAAATCCAAAACCGTTCTGGCACTGTTTATTGCGGTTTTCATTAGTTCCACTTCAACTGAGGTGATATGGATATCACCGGGTTCGGGTAAGCATGTAAGCATGAAGAGTGATCCCTCCCAATAAGAGTCCATAGTGTGGCCTGCTCCATTTGGCTCCCCCTGGAGCAGGTACATACTGAAGTGGATCGAACACAGCTCATGTGCCAGGTAGCAGCTGAATAGCCTTTATGTCCGACATTCGACATGATAAAAAAATTTGTTTTTTTGTTTGTGTTCCATGCTGTCCTCCATATTTGAAACGTAGATCTCACACAATAAACAGTGAATATGGAATGCCACTAAGGACCCGAATGCCAAACTTGTTTACAAAAATTCATCAATTAAAGCATTTAATCTGCGACTGTTTCCGCGGTCCGAGAATCAGTCTGATCGCAATTGCTATTTACATTTCTACTACCTATGAGATCCTTAAACTGCCTTCCTTAGAACTGTGAAAGTCATTATGTACGATGAAGTAGTAGACATACGTTACCCTGAAAAGATTATCCTGAATACTTGTCTCACACCTGTAGTCTGACACCACCCAATGTGTAGACTGATTAATTTTCAGCTTGCATTCATGAAGGGTAATAAAATGAGCCGTTGGTGCTGGAAATTAGATGTATCTGGTCCATGTGATTCAAAAACTTGTGGTTTCCCAAGTTATTGCTCTCAGGGTAATCTCTTTGCATTTTTCTTGCATAGAGAGCCTGTTTGGTAACCGGTCTGATGGTGGAATTATCAGCTTGTGCCGGAGCATGGTTAAGTAAAACGTTCAAGCAATGCACCTCGACGTAAACGCAAACTGAGACAGGATTTGGAAACACGAAAATCCACTCTTCATTACCCACTGATACTGAGAGGTGCGAAAAAAGAAGCACATGAAACGCAAAAGTACCTTGAGGCAAGATACAGTGATAATTTAGATGGCTTCGTTATTATTGACGGTTATGTAACGCTCGCAGTGATAAGCGTAAACCGCCTCAGGCTAGATAAGCAGTGCCCGTGACGTCATTTCTGCAGAACTAGGTAATCTTGATGGATAAAAAACGTTAACTCTCGGCGCAATGGCATAAAATCTGCTATGGCCTGATGGATTACTAGCCACACGGATAAAATTCCCCCAATGCGAGACAACTCAAAATATCCTGAGGAGTCATTAGCTTCAAGTGGAAACATTATACCTTTCCCAGCACCGTCTTGCGCTCACACACTGCCCATGATCAAACCAACAAAACATCAGTTAACTGACCTTCCAGTTTGGCTATTTCGATTTGGACGTGCGACCAGTTGAAGGACTCTTGATATATGAGCTCAGCTTTCGAAGAAACCGCATCACGCATTGAAGAAGGTGAGAGTGCTGTGCCCGCATTCCGCCGAATGCCTGCAGAACTAACAGCCGTGCAACTTGTGGAGGTGAGTAGGGGCCAGCAACTGTTGTGTAGAATTTCACAGTATGACAAGGCCCACATCTCCAAGCCTGTGACTAGTTTGTTCGACTCTCTGGAGAAATAATACGAGCTAACCCGTACAAAAAAAGTCCGATCGAACTTGTTCGCCAGCTTTTCACTTACCGTAGGTGGGACGTTAGTGATCGTTTGGTGGAGCGGAACACAATCATTTGGTGGATGCAAGTGATTGACCCATGTTTGGCCATTCAATCTACTCCTTGAGGATACCACAAGCGCGAGACCAAGTGCTCAAAACCTTCACTTTAATTAGTTGCTTTCCGTGGAAGTACAAACAAACAACTCACGGAGCCTAGGGTGGTACATTTGAGACTCTCGTTCTTGTTGGAAAAGTCACCTATTCCTGTAATGTCTCAAGAGTGACTTTGTCAAACATGTACAAATTACGGATTTGGCTTTGGCACAAATATCTGAAGTGGCAAACAACTTACATACTCAATGAAATGTTTGTTGGTCGTATCACTTGTACGTTGTTTACACGAGACTTTCATGTCATACTAATTAGTCCTACTAACTGATATGCTATCAAGCCCTCCAAACTAATGAGCCTCCTTGAAAAGCCCAACGTTTACGGTACCCGTAAACTTTACAGACTTCAAAACTGAGTTGTTCTAAGGATAAAATGCTTAAATCTAAAAGTCAAAATGTCTGAAAACTGAAGATAACCTAAAAAGGACGTGTTAATTGATCATAGGTGCTTTATGTACCAAATATTACCCTGTGTACCCGGAATGTGCATTGATTAACCTGCTAGGACAGAGTGGTGATAGGTTTGTTGGTTTCTGGACGGTATTTGGCAGTAGTGGTAATACAAATGCCCACAAACTTAGGTCAGAAAACGCAGTACTGATTGCTTTAGGTGGTAAGCATCAAGATCACATCTCGCAGTCAATTCCATAGAACCGAACATAATTTAAGAATTCACTACATAACTTTCCTGTGTGCTGAATAAGACAAGGTCAACCTTACGTTTCAAAGAGGCAGAAACTTTGTGAAACTCCAAGTCACTGGAGATAGTCGAAAATATCTTGCTGTGAATTCGGATGCCCAAAAAGCCGTCTATACGTGATGGTCAACGCGCATCTAGGTCTGCTTCACCCCCCCTTATGCAAATATTTCCCTCGGCACTGATAAGAGAATTGTGCATATGCGGAAATGAAGAATGTAAATGTAATGCAAATGCGCATACTACTTTGTTTTGTGCAAAATTGGGCCATTTCGAATCAACGAGAGGGAATCTCATTAACGTAAAATGGAATTATCTGAATAAGTTTTTTACTGTGCTACAGCTCATACCAAATTACTACATCCGCAGGTTTGTCTGAGGTTTTCACGTTGCTGAAGACGGAAGACCGATCGATTCGTACATGTTGTCGCAATTCATAAACAAATTAGTGGGCTTGCCACTAGTACATTTGTGGTTTGCATTTTGGTTCTTGGTACATTCCACAAATTATAATGTAACGCATCGTTATCCCTTGGCAGAAGGAGAACTTCACCTCAGTTAGACTGGCCCATGTTCGTTTACCTAAATTTAAGCTCATTCAAATTCAAATACAAGCAGCATATTTGTAAGGGTGACCGTTTGGAGCTTTCCTGATCCCTTCTATGGGCCATTGAGAAAGCTCATTTATTGGAGCATTTCTCAGAAAGGAAGGTGTTTCTTTGATTTCAAGTATGATTTATGCGTTGCCATCGTCGATTTGTCCCCTACGGCGGTACGAACTGAATTATCCTAAAATTCATACGGGGAAGTATTTTTCTCTACCCGGTATGTCGTTGCAGAATACCTACTCAACAAAAAATCAGTCTTGGTTGACGAGTATGATGCCTAAAATTTCACTTTTCCTGGAGATTTTAGTAATCTGCTAAAAATAGTCCTAGAAAATATATTCGGAAATGCCCACAAAGAGAACACTTTGACGTCTTGTTTCAGCCATGTCTAATCAGCGACATACTGTATACGGATTTGCACTTAGGTTGTCAGGTAGACAACCCAATCCAGATGCATTAACTCATCAAAATATCTAATCATAGCTTGATGAAATAATCTGTGCACGGCCCATTTACCAGCTCAGCCATCAACACTATCTTGAGATGAAAGAAAACTAGTCAATTTTTAAATACATCACAACATGGAGCCTGGAAAACCTTAGTGCCAATCATGCACTCGTTTTATCTTGGAACCTCAGCTTCGTTTTCCATCTTTCTGAAAGCTTGTACGAACTTTTATTTCACCTGTTTAATGGAGTCTATAATTTTATCACATTTTTCGCGATTCACGCAAATCTAAATCAACAGTTTGGCTGACCATCCAATCCGATTGATGGACAGTTAAACATAAATATATATCAGCAATTTATTGGTCGATTTTCGTTGGCTAATTGGTAACCAGCATCGGCCAGATGAATCCAAAACTAACCAAATTCAGTGTGAACGTTCGGAACTCCAGTTCAGCTTTGGTGATTGCCCAACCAAGTGGCAAAAATTTCGCCACATTGCCAGCATGAATTTTTATTCTAGGTCAGTCGTCTATTCTCGCATATTCTTCCCTACAACTGTGAACGAGAATGTTTGAAATGATCTTCCTCGCCAGCAGAGAATTAGAACACTCAGTTTTATAGACATTTTTGAGGTTCATTACAGATAAACTCAGTTTTTTGCGCTCTCAACTATTACTACATCGTATATAAGGACGTTTTTCACAGAGATCTTCATCAGTTAGGTATTACATTCTTACCCGCCTGCTTACACATTAAGCCGAACACATTAAACTGAGGTCTATTAAAAATGTCCACTACAATCTTGAGTCCGTGGGCGCCTTGAATGCTAGGTAGGTCATGGCATGACAGACTAAACCTTGAAGTTCACCTCCCAACGCCTGACGTCCTCCATTGACTGCCCTAAAAAGTGCCGAATTTCGCTATCGACATTGATGGTAAAGAACGAAATAAGCGACGAAGAAGTACGACGAAAATAAGTTTAAGATTAGATCAAGAGCCATCGGGGACAGTTTATACTGCAAACAGTACAGCTGATATCCTAAAAAAGTACTAAAAGTAACACAAAACGAATTAGAACCAATAGGAACGAAGGAGCATTTCTACGTATTGGTATAGCATCCATCCAGTGAACTGAAGTTGATTCTTTTTTTCTTCTTAATTTGACAGATGTCTTTGACAGACTCCTACCCACTTTAGAAAATCCCAGACTATCGATTGTTCTCAATCTTGCGCGAGTTTACAAAATAGTAACATAATAAGATAATATTATACCAGAACGATCAACTGGGACATAACCTGATGAGTTTTCCGCTTGCAAAACTCAAACGGAGGTTGGCGTACAACTATTATCTAGCTGTACTTCAAGAAATAGACCACGCATGATAGGTGTTCTCCATCTCTTTGATGGTTGTCTCGTTTTAAGATGGGTCAGACTACTTAAGTGTAGCCACTGCACTGTGTCCTATAGATAGTCAAATCGTGGTAAGCATAGCTAGGAAATGCCATTGAAACTTCTAAAACTGCCAGTTTCAATAGTATCAATTCTCAAGACTCACCTATATATAAGGTGTCAGAATAACCACTCTTAGTGGGTGTCCCTGTGCACACCGTACCACATAACAAACTTCATCACTACACAGTTTTCAATATTCCTATTTTCTACTCGATACGGTTGACATGCACCCTGTGTGTAGTCGGCTGTCAAAATTGGCCGAAAACTCGACATATGCTTATTGGCTTTGGTGTTTATTGAGCTCGGTGTGTTATTGCATGTAAGCTTGTGATATACACCCGAAGGAATAAGATCGGCAGGCAAACGCGCGGAGGTCCTTTGGCAAACATTAACCGGCCTAAGAACTATGATATGAGAATTAGCGCTAGCGTTCATTTAAACAATGAACTACTGCTATCGTTCTCCGACTCCTCCACTTTTAACTACATCAGCAGTTTTCAAGAAAATACCTTACCATCACATCCGCCGGGGCTGCCGAGGACTAACCATATCTGTCATCATGTATAAATAAGTCCTACAAGTATAATGGTGGTACGCTTTCATGCGTTACGAACCAGAGAAAACACATCAAATTAGCCGTTGATAAGTGCGGAAACGATGATGTTCCACAAGTGCGGCTTTACTCATGTAGACGCCTCCAAACTTTAAGCAGCTTCTTGGGTTTACATAGACTAATGTTAATACGCTTATCACCACAAGCTTACAAATAAATGAACTGAGTTCGAGTATCAAGACAAGCCGAGTGTCGAAATGCGCCGCGTCAGCATATACGAAATTATCCCAGGCAGTTAAATCCGTAATCATATTTTTCCGTGGTCGGAAACCACATTTACCTTTTCTTGAACTTTCCTCAAGTCTTTTGCAATGTCAGAGACTCGTTTCTCCTCGACCTGGTACACAGCTACCGCTATAGCATGTGTTTAGGAGTTCGACCGGTGCTATGCGTCCGTTGTGTCCTAAGCAGTGCAGCTGGTTGCAAAACAAGCGGCATCAAAGTCTGAAAACGTTTGTCTTTCGAAGCTGCTGGACGTTTGGGATCCCTTCCAGCCAACTTATAGGCACAACCCTCCGCAGACTTTGCAGAGCAACTAATTCGAGGAACCAGGTATGACGCCAGTTTACCGTCCAGAACTCGCTGTTACACGAAAATGTGAACAATAACATAACAAGATATACCGCACGTTTTAGGTCCGCTCACAGATAGTGGTGAATTTCAAGTCTTCCAGATGCAATGCCACCCGTCGATATCCTCGGGTTCAACTTTTTGTCAGTCTTCTCTTCATTGATGTCGATGATGACTTCTAGCCAGTGGTCAGAGTGATTCCACAGTTATAGAAATCAAAACTCATCTATCACGATTCACTCGCATGATTGAAAAATTCTAGTGCCTCCGGGTGGCACAAGTTGACAGACAGCATTTCAGAAATATTTAGGTTTGAGCCAAAACGGGATGCTACAGTCAAATGTTACTGCCGCAAACTGTGATTTGGTTCAGGAATGTGGCAATAAAGCAGAGTTGCAAACTAAGTGCGAAATGCGTTTTTATGATCACGTAGTGCGCTTTCACGTAGGCAATCGTTCAAAAGACAGTAGACAGCCACTATTTCTTGTGAATTTCTATACTCTTCCAAGCATGCTTCAACCAGACAAAAGCTAATAAATTTGGCAACCTTTTGCTCATGAGGAAGTGTGTAGACGTGGATTTACACAGTTTGAATGACTTTATCTCAGAGTGAAAGGATCTGACAAGCTTGACAAATTTGTTTTTATAGTCCAACTTCCGAAGAACGATCCACATTGCCCCACTGATCACCGAATCAAAAGCCTATGTGAAGTCCGAAAATTCCCATTTATAGTAAGAACACAGATGGGTTGACGAACATGTTTTCGGCAAGGTATTTTCAAGTCATACAGTTGCAAAGGTTAAGAGAGCAGTACTTAACATACTTGAACGACGTCACGATGGTATACTGAAACGATCGGTATACCGAAAACCTACTTGGTCCGGGCAATACAACAACTTTAGCAACTTCGTGCCATTGAAGCAGAGACGGAACCTGATACATAGCCTAACTAACAGAGCGAAGAAAACATACTCTGATGACGCGCTAGAACAAGAAATGCTAATGCAACCAACGCAAGGCAGCAAACCACTCATGAAGTGGCCGAAAGCTTTTCAACTGCCCGCGACCAGCTTCGCCTTTTGTATGGCTCATCAGGTGGAAGAATTCCCTTCGTTTTTGCCGATCTTAAGTAAGTTGTTCCGTCAAGAGACAACGCTTGATAACTCGGACAACTGAAATATGAGCTTTTCTGTTTGCTGCTTATTCATTTGGTCAATATTATCAAGGAGAGATTTGCTGGGTTTCCTCTGAGTCTCCCGCTAGCGTCAAGCTTATTTGCAAACGCTTGTATCTCACCAGTTATTTGTGCAATCATACAAGGGCTAACATAACTGCATTTGTATGTTGCGGGTAACGTAGTGTATAAGAGTGACCAGCACCCCGGAATTCATATACATTACTAGTTCTACATGCAGAAAAATAAATAGTGAACTTTTTATGAGGTTTGATGGCTCTCAAAGCAGCTGTCAATTAAAACAGTTTGTAAATTCAAGTGAAAAAGTTGTGCACCCTGGATATTCTATTGTATGAGCATAATTCATAACGGTTGGTCGGAAACCTACGTTAAAATGGAACAAATGGCTGCCTCGTTAGGCACGGACGACTGTCTGACCGGAGAGTTCTTCTTTAAATGAAACTTTCAGCCGTCTAGTTTTGCTCCGGAAGCCTTTGTATCCATTTTTCAACATTGCTCCATAAGTGTCTCTCAAAGTAACCCCTGATTGTGACTTAACTGGCAATTAGGTATATTTCCTTATAGGCTCATAGTGTCACAATACTTGAGCTGACCGATGAACTGTAGAAGAATTCCATATTTTTGTCCTTAGGATGAGCTTTTTTGAACACTGGACAATGTCAGAAACTTCCTCATACTATTGCAATTCAGGTAGCGTTGACTTTCAGTAACTTACTCACAATTAACTGATAGGTCACTGCCGATGTCAGTCGTTAAATTTCGATGTGAGGAATGTCACTGTCCCAAACGAACTCCAGCGCATCACTGAAATTAATTTATGTATCACAAACTGAACCTACTACTGAGGTCTCATGTTTAAAATCCTAAAATCCTATAACTCCATCCAGCTTATAAATAATCTTGGTTTATCCAGTCGTCCGGCGAAGCTTGTTGATAAAACAACCGGTAGCTACATCAACAGAACCATCTTTAGTGAAATTAATAAAAGATACCAGACAACCATAGAAACAAGATAACTCGCCATTGAAAGACAATACGCGTTTGGATTGAAATCCGTTCCCAGGGCCACAGGAACACCGGCCTGTATTATTGCTCTTGCAGATGGAGGTCGAAGCCGAAGTAAATGGGCTGTGGTGGGCAGCAAAACCGCAGCCGTACCACTAGCGGCCATCGCTGCAACACCAGCCGGGGATGCCTCCTCTAGATGACTGGCAGCCCGAGCGCCTAGCCGACCAGCAAGCTGCATTGAGAGAAAAATTCGTATACTTATTTTGGGCAGCGTCCTTAATCAGAGGTGATGAAGAATGGATGTTATGTGAACGTGTCATAAGGGGTCTAACCAGCAGGGCCTTTATTAAGTATTTTCAGCCCCGACACAGAATCATCATGTTTTGCAAATGATGGTAACAAAAAAATCGTGATATGGGAATTCCTGAAAGGTTTGCATGTTGAAAACGCCCATAAAACGTGTTAATTTTGTTGTCTGCATATGGAAAAAGATCTCAAATATAACAATCTTAGTGCCTTCTTATCAGAGATCGTAGGTTACTTATAAAATGGCGGAAAGTTTGCATCACTTCTGAAACCACCAACGAAATCAGTATGACCCGCTATTATTACCTCACAAAACATGCAACCCCCGATATGTTACATGTTTTCAAAACCTCCACTGAGTGATAATGCAACAAAATAGAGGTGTAATTTTGTGGTACAACAAAACCGAAACTGGTATAGGTAAATTAACGGCGGAGCGACACATGTGGTTCATGTACATCATACAGACAAATTTCATACATACCGGTGTACAGGTCGATGACCGATGCAGTATTTGTCACTTTTGGCCAGTTGCGAATTATACCTCATGCGAAGCCTGACTAGACGGTCAGCAATGAAATGCTGACTATAGAAACGAAAGTCTGACTCCTTTTTTGTTCTTGTGGATCAGTAGGAACGCTCCTCCCAAGGAAGAGCAGCTGTCTGAAAGTGCCTAATGAGGGAAATCGCTGACTGCTTGAAAAACGCCGACACGCTTCGGTAACCGCTACACTAATCTGGTAGAAATAAGCTGACTTTACTTAAGTAATGGGGCGGTTCACACATCTTAAGTGAACCATTACATTTCGTGCAGTTGTTGGACATCATTGCAGCAAGCTTTTTGATCCTTTCAATTGCGGTGCGAAAAAAGCGGCCCAGAAATATTGAACAGTATCACTATCAAATCTCAGTTTTTACATTCTTCATCTTAAAACTTATGTGAATAACCAGTGGGAGTACACTAAAAGTGTCAGAGCCATTTCCGAAGTTGTTGAGTCACCCAGTATCCAACTGGCAATCCGCGCTGCCAAGTTATCAAAGTACAGTGGCAGTCTCGCTAGGCATTTGACGATAAGGCAAGGAGTGATGCCCAGTGATTACCACACTGTGCAATAGACACGGTATTTTTGGATTTACGAAATGAAATTAAGAGCATGTTTGTAGTAAATAATATTACTCGAGTCTAGCTTGGAGATAAAATTGCCTCATTGAAATTGTCCTTTCTGGCAGTTTAACTAACAGCAGGCAACTTGGCATCTAACATGGAAAACTACAAGTGATTACAGTATGCAATCGGTGGTTACTAGTACCGAGCGCTAACTCATCAAATTACAGGAGGCCTAGGCCTTTCCTTCAACCTTGTGATGCTACCAGTGTTGAAAGCTCAGTGGACCGCAAACTTAGTGCCCGTAGAAGGTGAATACTAATTCTTGCCTGTCGGACGAACTGAGAGGGACTGGCTTCAGTAAACGTGTTCGGCAATAAAAGCCAGCAAAATCAGCCCCCAGTATTTTGGATATTCATTGGTATATACGGTATCGCTGTCACCGCAAAGGTCTGTTTAGCGTCTGCCAACTACTGCTGGCAACTATGCTGGCCTATTTACACGAGGACTGTCTGACAGCTAATAGCTTCAATATTACGGATCCCGAACAATCAACAAGAAACGCTCCACTTAGATACATTAGGAGTACCGTTTCATTCACGAGTAAAAAATAGATTCCATATAATAGGACGCGTGATCGTTAAGATTGCGAACGTTTTCTCCGTACGTCGTGATTCTCCCGTTTGCCTTGTTTATTCGCCGAGTAAAACGTGAACACGCAAGGTGGGTGAGACAATGAGCCACAGAGCAGACAAATATTTTAATTGCCACAGATTATCGGACCTTTCGTAATTCCCGAGGATATTTATCTAAAAAAACTTGGTTAAGAATGTTGTATTTCAAGAGGATGTTTTCATTTGGAGGAACTCTATTTAACAACTTGGTGCTATAAACTGCACGTAAATTTAAAAAGGGGCATATTAACATAATCTCTCGATATTTAAAATGAACAATAAAAGAGAATGGGTCCTACAAGCGTGTAATATGTTGTTTAATTGTTCGGTAATACAAAGCATCCTCTTTTCACACCCGTGCTGTACGATAGTAAAATCCATACTAAAACAAAGCATGTTCCACTTTGGAGATCATCACAAATGTGTGCATAAGGTAGAGTTGTCATGTACCAGGAGAAGCTAATAATCAAATAAATGCCAAGTAATGTCAGTCAGCCAGTCCAAGAGTCAGAAAGTGATGTGTCGTGGAGAATTTCACCTTTATTGAATTAGCACCAGGATCTTTTTTTAGCGAAATGTGCATTATTACTATACATGCTGTGAAATGACGCGAGTTTGGTCAAGAAGTGACCATTGCAATGTTCTAGGATGGTGAATTTATTAAAGTACTATTAACTGAACTCTGCCCGGTATATAAATTCACGCGGTTTCAAATTCACGAAACAGATTAACGGCAAGGTTTATCTTAAAATATCGCCAATGATCACATTGATAACTGTGCTTTGATTTCAAAGGTCATCCACTTTGACCACACCACCAGCCAGCCACCAGGAGCTGAGAAGAATTTTGCTTGACTATCTTAAGAAAAGTTATATCACCCTTAATCTCGTTAATTGTGCATTCCTAGTGGTTCTAACTGAGGATTAAATGGCGCTGTTGCCCACTTTATCTTGAATTGGGTCCTTTGTATCGAAACACGGATTTCCATGTTACTAAGGCACTAATTTCCAATTTCCGATTCAGTGATGATTGATTCATAACTACTTCGTTATCCAAGAAAGCACAGTATAGGAAAGACCATCTGTAACCCCGATGGAATAAAGACACAGTATCTATCGTTTCTCATTCATTGTAAGCACTGGTTTGTCGTTATCCCCAAGACACTTAATGTTTTGCACGCTATGCATACAAACCAAACCAAGGCATATGATATCAAACGGTAGACCTCAGGAAGAGAATCATACCTCTGCAGTTCTCCATTGATGTTCATATCTTATATTCTGAGTACAGGCCTTGAAACATCTGAAACTGCCCAAATAACGTAGCATGATGTTTACTGTAGATACTTTCTGGTAATTATAGATCACCTTGAAAGTCTATGATGAAGGATTGTTGGAATAAAACTATCGAAATGTACTGTGCAAAAACCAACAAACAGAAAAATTGCACTTTAGAACGCCACACTTTGTGTATATATTGTTTGCAACTGATTCAACCTTATCAGCAAAGCCAGTAACCACTGCTGAAACTATCAGCAATGTGCAGCGGAAAAATTCCAGTTGGTCCACCTGGTAGTGCAAGAATAAATTTCAGATTACCACTTCTTTCGTATAATCACCATTCCTGTATAATTCGCACATGTTTGATCTGTCGATATGCAATTTATTTGTAACATGAATGCCAATGTATTGTCATTGCTGATGGCAAGTGACAGCAGTTATAGTTCAAAATAAGGCACGGTAAATGATGAGATCTAAGTTAGACGTCTTCTTCGTTTTGCTGTTCAGAAGCATACTTGTATACTCCTCAGCAACGTATCCAATGGCCAAAATAACACTACCTACTACATTTTTGAGATCGGCACACTTGTACATGCGAACGAAAAGCCCAATTATCTTACTAAATCAGCAAAGTGCAAACATCGTACTATTGTTCAAACATCGAAACACTGAAATACTTGATAGTGATACTCATTGCAACAAGTAAACAACAACAGGGGTATTGAACAGGATAGGGCAGTATAGAGCGAATCTCACAGCGATATAGCCCACTTTCGATTCCTTCCGGGGAAGAGTTTTAGTTAAGCAACATGTACCCTTGATCGTCATCTCACTAAGACACCGTGGAGCGTGCTAACAAAGTGTGCAATAAGTTCAGGAAGTTCTGGATCGTCAAATAATACCATTATCGAAGTTGTTTCAGGAATACTTGTAAATATCTGTGTAACCCACAGTTTAATCAACAGTTTTGATTGGTTTCAGACAGCAATTTTAAGGTTGACAGTAATGGAAGAATTCATCTGAAAATAAAAATTGGTAAGTTTGCTTCAGATGTTATTTTTGGCTGCTATGTACAACTGTTTGTATGTATGTCTTCAAACGCTCGGTGTCTCATTGTTTTGGAAAAAGCACAAACGTCTTGCGCTAACCGGATATTAAACGACCATTGTCAAAGTAATCTCATTAATCATGCGGACCTCCCACAAATAGACAGGCAAACCACTAGCTTGTTGTGTGTCTGTTAGCCGAACAGAGGAAGTATGAATATGAAGTATTTTTTCATTTTTACTATTTTAGACCATCTGTGCGTCAAACGGGTAGACGAAGCGGAAGATAATAATGTAACAGAATCAACTTGATATTGTGTAGGTTCCGAAAGTGTTTTAATCCTGCCGGTAAGTCTTCTTACCTAGTTGAACCAGTATATATATATATATATATACATGGAGAGAGAGCCACATGTGACGAGCATAGTACGCTCTCGACAGCCAGCAATTCCGGTCTGTTCACAAGCTTGGGGGGCCTCGATGACTTCTCTTTATCCAATGGAAGGAAAAGTTTCTGAAATTTTGAGTCGCCCTATCCAGGCATGACAACTTTTGTGCTAAGAAAACTAGGAATTCCTGTGCATAGCCCTTTCAGACAATTAACTGTCCTCGGCTGATATTAAAAGCATGTGGTTTGCGAGGCACCCAACATACTCGGGGAACGTTTCTCCCATGCGGCTTGCCCGCTTGACCATGGGTTGAATCACGATCATTTCTAGCTACTCCAAAATCATTCCTTCATTCTTAGATGTTTTTTGCAAACAGTAAAGGAAGAATTTCCGTTCAAACATTAAATCAAGCGGATCGAAGTTTAGGCGCATAAGTATACAGCCTGAACATGAGGGTAGAGAGTCCTGCAGTGAGTGTTATTCTTGTTGATAACGCGGTCTTCTAGAAAAGATCAGTTAGACTGTTTGGGCCCTTCACGATATGTTTCTTTACATTTGAGATTTGTTTGAATACAAATGGGCGGATCGAACTAAAAAATTAAGAATAAAACAATAAAGCAATGGCTTTGCTTTCAGTTCAGGGACATAAGCAAAGCAGCTACGTTCGAAACCCATTTTATCTAGCAGTGCAACTACATTCTGAGAACTGTATCGGTATCAAGTAGGTTCTTTTAAAATCTGTGTAGTATTGGCAAGTCCTTCAGAAGAAAAGCTGGTTGTAAATTTTCATTTATGAACATCTGCAATATTCACTGTTAGAAGCTGGTTTCCTCTATTCCGTATGCTTTCCTGAATCCCGTGTATGAACAAATCAACCATCAGCCATTGCTATGAAAGTGGCACATTGGAATAAATATTAAAATATTGTAAGGATTTTGATGCAAAATGTTGGAAATCCTGTAGTAATAATCTTAACGGAAGACGTCATTCTGATTGTCAGATCATCAAGAGAAAATGGAACTTGGTTCTTGGCTGGCGGAACCCTTAAATGCTTTGTTGAGTTCAACATTTATAACTTGCAGTCTGGTAAACTTTGTGCAAAGTTGGCCACAATATTTAAGTGTACGTGCTTTGTTTGTGACAACGCCAGATATAGATGCATGACAGTTTCAAGTTCCCGTTGATTAATTAGGAAGAAAATGCTCCCCTTGAGACGAGTAATTCATCATTCTAAGGGGAAGCGTTCAATAAAATAACAAATAGTCAGGGACAAGACAGCACAATAAAATGTAAACTACCACAGACAATCCTACGTATATCCAATAGCAAAAAAAGAAACACCGTTTGAAGCTACTTATTAGCAAACACGAAGTAACCGGTTACAAGACATTAGACACGAAAGTAAATATATCATCTGCACTGATTTTTTCAAAGTGAAACATCCCAAGCGTTCTCCTGAACTTTCTTGGACATTCTCTGAATATTAAACAATAGCGAACGAACACTGCAACGTGGTCCCATAATTCTGGTAGTAAACTTCACATTTGATCAGATGGACACATGGACATCTGGACACATGACCAGACGCTACTCGCGTGCTGAATCCGTAATATACACCGTTACACTAGTTGATTCATTTGCAGACTCACAAAAATATTTAAGTAATTTGGTAGTGATTTTTCCCGAAAATTAACATTTTTTAGGGCATATAACATCTCACCCTTGTATCTTGTGTTTCGGATTTTCCGTTTTTTGTCCGCTATTACGCTTTAATGAAACTGCTACCTGGCGATGGCCGTGGTAAAACGGTGATAACGTAAACAGCAAACTTTTCAACAGTGTAAAATTACGTTAATTTGTATCAGGTAGCCTGACTTGTAAAAATCAACGACCGCGGCTCACGCATATCTTGCTTAATTTTGCGCACATTAAAGCGCAAAAGTACGTACTAGCCATGAAATCGTCATGCAAATTTACTTAGAGTATTCAGTGAAGAATATTACTAAATCGGTTACAAATTTCTGTATTGTATGGGTGTAGCCCACAGAGGAAATTACCTTATTATAGGTATTAGAGTGGGCGGATGTTTCGTTACCTATGCCGGCGGTTGGATTCGCTAATTGCTAAGGAGACACTCCCTTCTGTAAGCCACATAGCTCAGCGTAAATGCTGTGGTAAAACCCGATGGGACACCTTGAAATCAAAGGTGATTCCAGCTCAGCAAGCATGTGTGAGCATTCGAAAAAACTCCCTGTTTCGTGCCCTACAGTTAACCGCACCGACCAGTTTTTGTCCACTGTGTCACAGACACCATTAAGAACTGTCATATAAAAGCTGTTACCCTTTCTTTTCTAAGGATGTCATCAAGCGTTTTCAGTCGTCATCTGCTGAGTGTTACGTTATTTAGAACTTAGACTCAATATCATTTTTTACACACATCTAAGTTATTTACACATCTAAGTCCCCATTCTACCTGCAAATCATTGAATACTGAATATTTTTGTGGTCAAGTACTGGTTTACTGCATTCTTCCCTGGAATATATGCCTGATACTAAACCCAGTTTGGAAGTAGATTAAAAATTGGTTCGTGGTACAAACTGCCAAAAAACGCGATCACAATGGATATATCTACAGTACTGTAAATAAATGACGGCAAAAGGTAAATTGTGCGGGGCAGTGTCACTCTAGGCAAACTTTAAACTTAACATATGTCAAGAAATCAACTTCTAGCCACAGTTTCAAGAAAACAATGAGAATGCTACACACAAGACCGTAGCTACTCGAGCCAACGTGACCTCAGTCACTCCACTGTTATTCTGTGACGAAGTACTCGGCACATTCGGTCACCTGGCCTGTACAGAGATAATAATTTCAGCGTCAGACATCATATTGCGTAAATTTCCGAAAGGAAAAATTATTTCAAACAGTATAAAAATGACTCCTGAGTAGTGGAAAAAAGAACTGGGTTAACATCACCAATTTATTAAGGTCTTACGAGGTACGTCTGCAAGGAGCATAAGCCTCAATAGCGTTCCAGTAGCTTTACACATCTACTATGGTACATGTGGGTTTTCAGGAAACGCAGATACTAAGGATGTAATTTAAGCTTGTACTTTTCCCTTTGTTAGAAACCCCTACATAGTACGGCACAAATCACAGAACCCTGCGGCTCTAGTTGTGTTACCTTGAGATAAAAACACTCCAGTTCTGCCATTTGAAATCTAAACTCTGCAAGCAACTAAGCATGGCTAGAGCTATTCATGAAAGGTCCCGTGAGTAGCGCCATATTTTGTCTACGTTTGAATTAATCACACTGCTGACCAGCCACTTGTGACCGAACAGTCAATTGTTCAAACTACTAGCCGGAAAGTCACAGGTTCAAAACACCCCACTGGAATTTCGTGAGATGCATAGTGCTGATTATCCACAGGGATTAATCTGCCTTATAGTGACCCCCCCGGGCTTCTCAGGATAGATTAGTTTTACTTACAAAACAAAATCTTAGTTGAAAATTCCCATATGTTCTCATGCGACCAACATCCAAGACATTCTGGAAAATATACCACAGTTACAATCACTGTGTCAAACCTGCAGTGTCTGTTTCCTGATGATACTAAAAAATACCCAACCAATCTTTCGCGAAACGGCTCCTTGGCATAAAATTTGCCGGAACTTACTGAATTTTGTGGGTGATCGATGAAACAATGCCCAGTCGCGCCATTGTTTGCAGTCGGTCGGAATCCTTTTGATTAGTAAGTGCGCCCCTTGGAATAAAGATTAAATATTATTTTAATAAGCCCTGCAGCAATGCTACTTACCACAGCAAGCTAGTTGTGGCAAAGTGTGATGGAGTTAATCCTGATAAGATAAGTAAAGCAGAGTTAGAACGTCCTTGATACACGAGACATTCCCGTCCGTCAGTATTATAAAATTTAGCACGATCTAAACACTAACTCGACATATAAGCGATCGGCTTCCACTTTGGTTATTGCTGTATTCAAGGGCCCATTCCGTTTCTATTGGCAAGGTGACAGTGGACAGGGAAATGCTGCAGCCTTTTTAAGCATTCAGACCTTTCAAATCCCGATTTCCGTCCACCGTCCACCGCTTTGTACTATGTTGTGTTCTTAACACAGTATTAAAATCTCTCTCCCTGTTTCTGAAGTGACTGTGTCTCCTAAAACATTCACAATCTATACCGTTGTCCTCATATTTTTCAAGCTTTCGGGTGACCTACCAGTATCGGTTTTTAACGCTTTCTTCTATGGAGACATGTTAGTAGAAACTTCCAATTATAATGGGAATGTCACTAATAAAAAGCTAGTGCGGATGAATGTGCTTTGAGTGGGTTGTGCATTATGTCGAGGGTGGCACCGAATGCATGTCACATAAATTCCAATGAACTAGGCTGTTTGTGAAGATTGTCCTTGGGAGTTTGTTGCATAATTTCATCCCCAGCGTCAGAAACATTGTTAGACCACCCAGTGTGTTATAACATAAATATTTGCTTTCCCAGAGCGATGCTATGCTTGCGAATTTTGCCCAAACTATTAAGAGGTTTTTGCTTTAGGACTGCACCACAACCAAAATGGGACACTTCCTGAACAACCCGGTTTTTGGCATTTCCCATGTGTTTGCTTTCTTAAATTTGGTCCACCATCGTAGAGAGATTAGCCAGCTTTTGTAAGTGAACCCTATAAGTTAGTTTACAATATTCGCTCACCGTATGCAACTTAGTTTGCGTGCAAAGTATTTTATGCAGGAAAACCAGTAAAAATTTTCGGGTTCTCATTCAGATTCGTTAACGAGATGATAAGCAAAGCTTCCTTTGTTCTTTTGCATCTCACGATCTCCTGTTAAAACCATTAAATTCTAATATTATTTTTTGAATAAACGAGAATTTTGCTTTTTGTGCAGTTAATTTCGGATTCGTATCATTATAGGGACAGGTCAGATGTTAACACTACCCCATTCGTAATTGAAACTATAGATGCGACGTTCTGAAAAGCACCTCAGGGGCATATAAATGTTATCCAGGTCTAAGCAATTCACAAAAGTGCTCCCCTCATTGCGCAAACTGTGAAGGCCTATTGATCATGCTCTAGAGATTTAAACGTGTTCAGCAGAAAGCTTGCTATGCTAGTTGGTAATGCTGATTTGGATGGAGGAGAATGGAGGGTTCTGTTCACTCTGTATCTTAAGTAATCAATTGTCGGGTCATTCATTCACTAGTATACATAAGGATATGTTGTCTGCACACATGGTAAGTTGTTGACAACAACAAACATATGCTTTTTCATCATGACCAAGACTGTGTCAAATCGGGAAGTGGTTCCTGTATCCAGGGTGTAAGTTCTTTAGCATGCCAAATAGGAGGTGGTTTTGTGGGTAATACAGATTTGTTTATTTGGATCATCTTATCTTGATTGTACATTTCCAGCAACTGGAACACCAGGGCACCTTACCACAGCAATATAACGTAAATCAAAATGTAGATACTCGCATCATATTGCATCAATATTGAGCCATTTTATTCTCATAGCTCCACTGCCGGAGTAGAAAATCTGGCGTTAAATAAAGAGAATCCATGCGTGTTTCAGCAGACAAATTATTTTTCGGGGCATTCACCGACAGACTTGAGGCTTCATGACTCACTTCGTCGGTGGAATTGACCCCGGTAGTTAATTACCGAAAGTGGCAAATCGGCGAGCACCTCAACAAATCTGGTATTTTACGCCATATGACGTAAGTGGCTTTTACAAAAAACAAGACTTGAAAATTGTGGCAGGGCAGCATGACCTAAACCGGTACACTAACTCAGACTTAAGCGAATGATTGTAGCATACCATGGAGAGATTTTGGTGGACAACAGTCTAAAACAGCGCGTTATATAAGGCTGACTTTACAGAATATCCTTAGCTGAACCACCGGATAAAATGCGTGGCCAGTTTTGGACCTCTATTCGAACGTTCAGATTAACTCCATACGCTTTCACGTGCCCGAATAGTTTTCCTGATCAAAAAGGTAAGTTTCTAAAATGACTTGTCGGTTTAGGAGCCAAGAACAGCTTATCTGCTTGAGTAAGTCATTTGCAGGATACAAAAACGCTACCTAAAATCTTTCCTGTATCTAACTTGGGTGCAATATCTGGTAAGTTACCCACTAACGACTACTGGTTTATTTCGTGGGCGACAAGAAAATGAATTCCCCAATAAACTCAGTAATAAATACCGATTTAACCATGATAATTTATCCTTTAACTCGTCTGGTTCCCTGAGGTACACATGGTAGTAAAAGTAGGCTAAACAACTAGGCAATTAGCCTAATGGATTTAGTGCTAATGGAACACGCAGTATACCATCTGAATGAATGCGATCAGCAACCAAACGCATCGGGTGAATGTGGTTGCTTGTCGAACACAATATAGAGGCGTGTATAAAAGTTGGTTGAAAAAATCACATAAACGTTCAGCAGATGTTTATAGCACATTCATCGGTTGACAGTTTTGCCAGTCAGTGCAACAGGCTGTAAATAAACTCCAGCGGTTGGTCTATCTGATATACACACCATATTTTGCACTTGAAGCCTCCAATGATTGCACGCATTAGCATCTAAACATAGGGGTACTTTGTAAACAGCGACACTGATATCGTCGATTCTTTACTAAGTCTAATGGATCGAAGAATAGCCGAAACACTCCTCAAATCGATACCGATGATTTAGCTGATTTTGTTTTGGATGAATTTCACCACCACTCGATATGGAAATAATTTTATTGAGTACCTAGCACCGCCTCGTGCAGTTCGACATTAATAACGCTTTCAATTACGACACATTAACAGATCGATTAAATCTCTTCTTCGGTTGCAAAACAGTAGTGATAATATCGAAAACTATGCGTGGAAATGTACGAGAAGCTTATAAAAATTTCAGGCACGCAGCATAGCAGTGCAGTAATCTACCAGAAACTCAAAGCTGGTCACTACATATTAATTGAAAACTTAATTATTCCTGTTTGCACTGAGTGATCACACTTGATTTGTATCTGTTGGCTTATTTCCGTTACATTTTAGTTTCCACTGATTCTACGCTTGCGTTGCAAATTTCCATCTCTAAAATTAGAAAACAATCTAGCCCTTGTTGAAAACCTAATCAATTTCAAAATTCTTCTTTAATGCCATACAGTCCCAAAAACAGGCTGCAAAACTGTAAACATCTTGAGTGGTTGTCTTCCAAAACAGCACATCCGAATACGTCGCTGCCTTGAGTTGCAGTAAGACTTCTATAGATTTTCTTTACATGTAACAGAATTTGACACCTCAGGATGAGAAAACGGTTGAGCTCTTAGCTTGGTAAACAGGCTGAATTTGTAAGCATTCCTAGTACTGAGTGCTGGTTTTTTTCTTGCGCAGTACATATGTGGATTGTGTTATGAAGTGCTCATTACATCCATGGACTTCCAACCAACTTTAAACTCTGGGCACGGATATAGCAAAACTTTGCAGTTTGTTATACAGTTACTTACTTAATGTCTCAATGGTTACTAACAGAGGCCGGTAAACGTGCTGCAACACCATTAAATTATTCACAGAAACTAGCTTACATTTGTAATTAAAGGGGGGGGCACGTAGTTTAGCTGTTGGGATGTAATGAGCTGATGTCACCAAAGGCCCTCTATTAATTGGGGTGTTTTGCTTCTATTCTTATCTGTTCGTTTTGTTGTTTTCGTTTCTTATTTTTCCTCTATTTTGGTCAGAAACACACTTGGCACAAAATACTCTGATCCTTTTCTAAACCTCTCTAAACACGGCCATGTCTAGCTTTCAGCTGATGGGATCAACGGAAAAATCCCTAATCTTAGTGAGGAGCAGGTCGCCAGAGGGAAACAAAACTGGCGCATGGCACTGATAGCGCTCACATGTAAACCATGTAACCAGATCCCCGGATTGTGAAACATTCCAAATAGCCCCGCTGAGCTAATACACATATTATATTAACAAGTAGATACCTTAATGTGTGCGAGATAGTCCCCTAGATTTCGCGCAAGTAACCTAAGTTTCCAGTAAGTTCGGCAGGAAATTATTTGAGGTTGGTCGCGTTTGAATAACTAGCTCTGTCCTCCTTTTGAACCAAAAAAAACCACTACACTAGTTACTGTTCCCAAAGTCCGCAACTCCTGTTGACAATTATTCCGATTAACTCCATTTCTTTCTTCACACTCCTATCCACGGCCCGATGTAATTAAGATTGTCACTGATATATTAATACCTTTTAACCAAGATTTTTTCCCCAAAGGACGACAGTCTACGCAAAAAAGGCAAGAAGCACTCTACAGCTGCCTCACGCCCATTGGGAATTATTAGCACTGTGCATCTTACAAATAACGAGGGGATATCAGACACGAAAACAGCTGTACACAGTTTCTCGGCCTTTTAGCCTTTTGATATGGAAGACCGCCGCTTACAAGACGAAATTTCAGTAAAAAAATTTTAAAACCTCACACTATCCACAAACTATAAGTAGCTCAGGTTGACAAATAACTCACTTGACGAGCGACTTCTCCAGCTGAGAAGTCATTAGTACGTTACCTCGTGATAAGAACCGCGTAACTGAAGGATGAATAGCGCTATACTCTGCCTAAAAAGAGCGAACCAAAGGGCTAGCCAACTAGTCTGGAGTTCGCACTGCCGATGTTTCCCAGTAAGGACAAAATAGCTTCGCGATATTGGGTGTCTTTAGTTAGGGGAAAAAACTTCCTATAATTATTAGATATATTCGGTAAATCCAGCATTAATAAAGCCTTGAATGAATGGGTAGCTATTGCAAGCTGACCCCAAAAATTGCTTTACCCCCCCCCCTGAGCTTCCTCAGCAACTGGACGTAGTTGATATATGGTCTGCTAGCACAAATGAAGTTATGGAGCCGAGAGATGTGAGACAGTATCTGCCGTAGCGGTAACGAAGAATTGTGGCTCGATCATCGTACCCAGCTTTTAGGCTTATCTTTTCGTCCCGATTCATCCGATGTAGACTACCTCAAGAAAAACAGAGTGGCGTGTGAAAGTTAGCAGAATGATTTTCATGTTTTACCAAACCCATGTTATTCAATGCGCTGTATGCTGTTATACTTATTTCTTGGAACAGCTTGCAGTAAGTATCTAAGTTGACTGATTGTATGGCTATTAGAATAAAAGAAACATCTTGAAGTAAAAACCACGTAATTTTTCATGAGGGGTTGCAATGATCCCAGTGGATAAGGTAATTCGATTTGTAGCGCAACCCTTCGCTCAAAACACTCAACATCCCATTGTGTAGAGTTATTGAATTTAGGCAAATGATACTGCTGTATACGAAAAGATCAGTCAGCAGATCAATCAATCAGGTGACTACCTTATCAAATCGATGACACAAAAATTAGGACAGATGTGGTCAAACGCTTTCGATTTTGTTGTCGATCCAATCATATCGAACGAAAAATGTTTTCTAATTACTTAGTAGCTGGTGAGTTACGTACTCCGTAATTTCTCAGTCATTTTTATATGCACCTCATTTTTTTCGCTGATTCAGTTAAGGTCAAACAATGAGATCACATGGAGCTGATTGAGATCCACGTAACTGAATCTCGACCAAAAGCCGCTTCTCATTCTTAATGACCACAGCTGTGTAATTTGTCGATCTAGAGATTTTCGCTCCCAAAATAAAGGACACGAATGACAACTATCCAGATAGTTGCAAAACAGCACTATCAGAGTTTACGCGAATCCCAAAGCTGATTCTTCGTAGGATGGCCACTTTCATGGTCATAATCTGCAACAGCGACAACGAAACTAATACACAAGACCAATTCTTATATTAACCTGAATTCCGAAAATTAGTGTGCGTAACTGTGTCCAGAATATTATGTCAGTTCCACCATCAGGGATTTTCTAGGTTTCATCAGTGTGCACACTGGCTGGTTACCTCTTGGGTTGCTTTCCGCTGTGGTGTGTTGGTGTAAAAAATGTGATTGAGTCCAGCGTTTTCTCTAGCTGTTTTCCAGCTGTTTTCTCTACGAGTAGAGTATGTGGGTTATGACAATTAGCCTTTCTTGCATGGAGCAAATGATTACATTTTATCGTATTATCTAAAGAATATCCAAGACACGTGGCTGGTTTTTTCTTCCTGGAAGTTAGCGCATACAAAAGTCAGGTTTATGAAGGTTTTGGAACTTTCGAATTTTATTTATTCTCAACCCTGGACGGAAATTACAAGCAGTTTGGACGTGCAAACTTCTGGTTACTGCTCACTGGTTTGCTTTAAACCAGTGAACAAAGCAAATGAAAAATAATGGAGGCCTAATGACTGTAATTTTATTGTTCATTATCACAGAATGGAGGAAAATCTGAACGGTAGACCAAGAAAACCCCATGGGTTTCTTTAAAACCTCTTATGAATAGAGTGCTTACTGGCAAATTCTGATATAGTCATTATAAGTGTACGTAACCTGGATAGGCCAAAGCAGCACCGATGCCGTTTAATTGCAATTCTTTCTGATAGCAAAGACTTCTCACGTTCTACAGCTATTGAATATTTTGCAATCAAAGAACTTAATAGGTAGTATATTCCAGCTTGCAACCTCGTGTGATGATGTTTTAAACTGCCCTGGCCTAAACCTTTAAAGTAACCATCCAAAGCCATGTCTAAAATGTCTGTATTCTCTTCACTTGACAGGCCCGGTGAATTTTCAGAGGCAGACAGACAAATAGGAGCATTCTGCAAAATGCCGAGATGACAAGCATTCTCTGAAATTAAGCGCAAAATAGCACTGTTATCTATATTTCCACCATTGCTCCGACACAGTGTATGCATTACAACATCTGACAATTCGGAATCTTGGCAGCTCTGATGCATTAGTGTGCTTTTGATTGGATGGCCATAAACTCATTTATCAAGTATGACAACTTGCATTTAAGCCACCACTTGAGGAGATATCGCCAGTATGCGATTGGACGCGCGTTGGTATACTAACTACACACAAAACTCAAGATGTTTTACTGTATTGGTACAGATACCGGTACAGACACCCTTAAGTAGTTTATCGACTAAACCTAACGCGCCATCAAACAGACCCGTCAGCGAATGCGCCCACGAAACTATGATATTGTACGCCTACCTAACTATTGGTCTACATTGATCTATGTGTGGTACTCTTTATAAATAAAAGCTGAATCCTTTCAGATGAACTCACCGTCAACAACAAGAGTACACACTTTTTTAAAATAACACCACGAGTGTGAACTGCAGTTATACCACGTTTCGCTATCCGTTCGTATCAATTTTTACACATCCGGATGGCTTACACAAACTCGGTGTCTGAACACCCCATTGGCTCATTACACAACGTGGGCAAGCAGAGCACTTTTGGTCAGATGAAGCAAATGTTGCCAAATCCATGCACAGAACACTCCCTCAGCTTACAGGTTCTACTATATTTCAGCGCTCATATCCCGAAAAAAAGTAGTATGGACAATCAGAGGAAAGTGAAAGATCACTTTCAGCTCAAGTACACGGCCGATCAGCACTCCGTGGACAGTAAACTTCGTTCGAAAACACTTATTGTGGTCACTTAGTATAATGCCCGTTTTCTCTCAGGTGAAGCCCAAGTTGTCTTCTAAGCGCCGAATGTGTTTTCAAATGTAAGAGCAACAAACTAAGAGATGAAATTACCCCAAAACTCAAGCAGGAGGGCCACTGGGAGACACATTCTATTCAGTTAATTAACCGCTACACTGAAACATTGACGACATTTTGTGACTTCTGACCGTATAATTTGGCCTAACCTAAATTCCGTGTGGTGCCGACAAAATATATTTTCATGTGGTCTTGTTTAGACAGCTGCGGTCAAACCACGGTAATCTCTCGTTCAAATGGGTTCTAAAGCTGACTATGCTGAAAAATGACAAAATCATTTCACTCTTGGCATGAATGGTCTGACAGTTATTTTGTGTTTTGTTTTTAGGGAAATTGATTATTTATGCACCCTATGGGAGGACTTCTTTTTGGGTTCGCTAAAACCCTTTTTCCAGGAGGAGCGTTGCACAGTGAGGGCCTACTACTGACAAATTAATCTACAGAAACATCGGTTCAGCCTAATTATTATTCTTGCAAAATAGCTAGCCAGTAAAGAACCATGTAACATGTGATACATCTTAGGAGAAAATGATTCCATCAAATAGAAAACCCTGGACGACTGCTAATAGAAACCCGTCTGCGGAAAGCAACAATTTGCGTTTTGCAGACGCCTTTTGAACAAATGATTACATTCCCAAACATTTTGTGCTTTCAGAACTTAGCCGTCTAATTGAGATGCCCTTCTAATTTTTCTGGAACAATTCCAGCAAGAAAGCACACGCGACATCTTTTCGCTATGGGAGACGTTCAGGAAAAAGTTGCTCCACACTTTGGATCCACAAAATCCTATACAGTTGTGTCCGTTCCCGGAAGAGGAACCCAACGATAGGTGTTTTCATTTCCTTATCTACAACTGTCCTGCTTGTATTACGCTTTTAGCGAGCTGCATTCCTAACTTTTAAAAAACCAAGATCAACTGGGTTACGTAGTGGAGTAAATTCAACGCGTGTTTTGGTTTTCTGTTTAGTTAAAATTTCTTGACATGGAGACCCTAAATAAAACCAGAGATAAGTTTGCTACGAGAGAATGCGCTTTGTATTATTATCAGAGGTGTTGGTCCATCATCCTAAATGAGATACAACCCCTTCTCCTCATAAAAAGGGGACGTTGTAAGCCATGGCTTCAGAAGTGACGAACCAAACACTATTAATTTTGCTGAAAAAGATACTGAATTGTACTGGATAGCACTTCATTGGCTACCACCTGGATCACACCAAAATAGGTGACCATCGTTAGGAAATCAAAATCGGTTCATAAAATCACTGAGTACTTTTGAGCAAAAAAATTCTAACTATCAAAAAGCATCAGTTCCTTCTTGTCCGTTTGAGCAATACAAGAAGGCAAAGACTGCGGGATGTCGATTTTGCTTTTTTATAGAATCGGCAGCAATATTTGACACCAGTAATTTAAATCATAAGTAGGAATAAATAAAAACTGAGCAGTAAAACGAAGTCAATCATTTATGTGTCTCAGGCCTCAGGCTTCAGGCTCTTTATTCTATATATATNATATATATATGACTCGTATATACGAGTTAAATGCGAAGGGCAAAAAAAACTTAATTTTAAGTAATTATTTTCGGCAAAAGAACGATGAATGAGCTTTTGTTCCTCCTATGTCGGTAAAGGCTCAACACTCGTTCACTTGAGAGGCCATTTTGTGCGCATCATTCACTGGTAGCAACTCATTGGACACTTAGTCAGTCAGCTGTTATGTACTTTTATCGTGTACACCTCAAGTCGACCAAATTGGTAGAAATAACCCTGGCAATGTAAACTAGTGTGAATTACATAAAGTGTCTCAAAAATGAATACCTTTTAATCTATAGAACCAAAAAGTAAATTAGCCCATATCACATTACGGGGCACAAAGTTTCTATCATTTGCACGGGTAAATTACTGTCGTTGAGCTAGAGAGGCAGCTGATTTGTTTCATACGGCTGCATCACGTTAGTGAGGATTCTTTCAAAAGTAAATGCAAGAAAAAAGCTTTTGCTTCAGCGGTACCGTTAACTGTTTTCTACTGCATAATCAGTGTAATCGATAGTTTACAAGTCTTCCACTTTTTTTATCGTAAGAGATAGGATCTCTTGATTGAAAAGTGGCTCCTTGCAAGTTGGATCATTCTACTTAGCTAATGCCTTTACCCAATGTTTACCAATATTTGCAACCGCTAGATACGAATAAACATGATCTAGGATGAACGGAAACCCAAGCACTCTTTCTAAAATCTCCCGAGAAAATAAAAGAATGCCTACGAGGCTTTTAGGAATCGCGGTTTACCCGACACTTACGTTTGCCACTGACAGTATAACACTTGTCCAAGTCGCAACGATACAGGCGGACATGTGATGCACAAGCAAACCCCTAAATATCTTTTTCTTTTTGCGCATCCTGTGGTTAAAGTATATGCTTTACTTGTATGCAGAAGATCAAGAAATCCGCCGATAGGTCAGTTGGTTGAGAAGTGCGTCTCTGAAATCCGTGGTTTGTAGACACTGTTGCTTAAAACGGTACACTCCTCCAAACATTCTTGATCGTGAATTATAAATGCAGAAGTAACTTGATGCATGACAAGAAAATAACCTTAAAAGCCAGTGAGCAATGGGTATATTACTGGTAAAAAGAACTCTGGTATTACTGGCCTGTGACTTCTTCTAACGTTTACCAACTGCTATTTTTCAAAATTCAGCGTTGTCAGTATAACTCTTCAGCAGAGTTTATGGGGGAGTAAATCACAGATCGAACCTTTATTGAAGCGTTAACAGGGCCTGTGAAATCTTTAGGCAATTGTATCTTCGGGCAACTATTTAAGATTCTAACATAAATCATCCTCAGATATATGTTTGGTCTATCCATTATATCCTCACCTATTCTGTTAGTTACGAGACTCTCACTATCTGGAATCCTTTGGCTCAACCTTTGGTAAACTTCGATTCAACGAAGACCACTGGCATTCCCTGGTTAGTGCAGATTCGTGAGAGGGCTGCAGTAATTTGGCTCAGTTTTGCAAAGTTTCTAATCACTTATCTTTAGATAGCACTTTGCCCGGCAAAAAACCCCGAACACGCAGCGACCTAGCTGTAAGACAGCATTATATACCATGGACCGAGCGCACAATAACATAATAAATGCAGAGACAAGCAAGTTATTTGAAACCATCACTTGAGGGCAAAGATCAGAATTCCAGTGTATCTGTTTTTAGTGAATTCCCCATTGTATGGTAGCGAACCCGAGACAATCGTGACCGGTTTCATTCGGAATGCCAGCGCTGAACCCCTTGGATAAGATGGACTGAGAGAATCCATAACATCAAAGCTTTTTTAAATACAGACACTACTGAAATTAGGTGCAGCCTCATGCTTACCATCTACAGAGATTAAGCCATTGGAGATGCTCGCCGAAAACTAACATCACCAAAGGCCAGTTGGAAATGTAAAGGCCGAAAATTTCCCCTTCGGAAAAATTTGAATGACTCCCAGTTTAGGTAGAAAGAGGACCTAGAACTTGGCGAAGAGGCAGGCTGATCAGCTACTTATGCAAATTCAAACAGCTTTTAGATACCACACATTGTCACTGTAAAATGGACATCTTCACATACAGCTTTAATGAAATTTCGCTAGTCTTTCAACTGTCTGACCGACTGTGTGCCAATAAACGGTTTTATTCGTACGTTGAAAGAAGCTGGAGTTCAACAGTAAACCATACACGAACTAACGAATTTTGTCAGCATCTCGATGATAAAATGGTACCAGCGCTCATTGTCATACCATCAGGCTTAGTCAGCGGATAGCCTATAGCATGCTCTTGCATTTTCGCCCGCAGTTATTGCATTCTCGGATGTATACCCGCATCGAACATAATCGCACGTGGCTTAAAAAATGGGCAGTTGCCAAGCGGTTCGACCACCGCCAGCCGGTAGGTCATAACCGGATGCAAGCATGCCGTTATTCTGATACAGATGATTTGGCAATCCATTTTTTTACGACTCAGTTCCATCAGTAGCCTGAGGGAACTATGAGACCTTTTAATCAAGATATTAGTCCGTAAATAAAGTCGGTTTATATGCAAAACTTTAGAAATGCTTATAACTGGTTGATTCGTACTAAGAAGCATCTCCATGACTAGGTGCTTAAATGCTCAAATCTGGTAAAGGAAGCACACAGTACTTTTGTGAATTATTCCAATCAATCAGTGACATTTTATGGTCAGAATGTGATCTTTTAACCTGAAAAGTTTTACCCCACCGTTAACCAACATTCATATATAAAAATTAATACGTTAATTAATGCACGTGCTGAAAATGTTTGTTCGTTATGTGTCTTCGTGGTGACGCAAATTGTATATACAGTCAAGACTGGATTCACCTTAGTTGCGCCAGGATCAGACATATTTTATATACATTGCTTGCGCCTGGTAAATAACTGTAAGCCCTCAGGGTTGTTGAAAAAACAGCCTTGGTTAATAATGAAGAATAATCTGCCCTCTAAGCCAAACTCGGGTAAAATGTCGTTTCTAAAAAACTAATCCATTCTCGGAGAAACACTTGTGGTAAATACGAAAATGTTTCCTCTTTATTAGTGCTTCTTCATGGAATTGGTTACGAATGTGCAAAGAATTAAAACTTTCGGGCATAATAATGGTACCACTTCAGTCTTGGACGGGTTTTGACGAATTTTTGTGATTTCTTAATGGCTTTTTCCTCACTTGAAGAAGGAGCGATAACTAACCTGGTAACCAGGTCTATCCGATACTGAGATTCATTCACAAAGTGAGGTCAGTCAGCTTGGCAACTGTCGGCTCCCGCCAATCATGAGCAAAAACTATAAAAAGTTTTGCGCAATGTACTACTCATAAAAAGTTGTTTATACTAAGATGTGTTCTAATCCAAAAATACTTTCTTTAAACTCAAAAAATATCACACTGATATGTGTTGTTTTTATACTATGCCAAATATTCGGAACGTCTTCCCTCTGCGTTGCTGTGCACATACCATCTACCAAACTTGATACAACAAGAGATCCGCTGAAACACTAGGTTAGTGTAGCTGTAGTGCTCAAACCAGTAGCTTTTCGACATAAAAGTCCACCACTAAATCTGTCACCGGAAAACAGCACTTTTGCAGTTATTTTTCTGAAAACACATAAGACCCTTACAAAACCGTAAAGCGCCTATTCTTTGGTTTTGGGGTTGTTCTCACTCGAGAAAATAATATTCTGTACTCCTAACCTAATTTTCTCGAAAGAATCACGTCCTCTCGAGGGACTGAAGAGTAATGTATCAAGACTTCTGGGGGACATTACTTTACTTTGAAGAGAGACCCATAATTGGTCTAAAAGACTGGTTGACTAAAAGCGTATAAACTCCTGATAATTAATGATGGACCTTTGAAATTTACAACATTAAGCAGTTAGCCCGTGCCAAGGTACTTTTAAGCGAGTGAACTTATGCCAAATGGAAAATAGTTTTCTTAGCACTAGTGCGGCTTTGCACGATAAAACTTGCTTGTTTGGGAATAAAACGTTTTAAGCAGGTCGATTGCATTTGCAGCGTCATTCCACTTTTTTCATCCATTTTATCGGAAAATCCAAAAAGCGGAACGCACAATAAACATTCTTTGCGTGCTGCGGTTTGCTTTGATGGGGTCTGAACGGTGAGCTCAAACACTTAGAAATTTCAATTTCTTTTTGTTTAGACCACGAAACACGTTATTGTTCGTAAACAAACACGCCTTAAAATTGTCATGTTTAAATTGTCACTTCAACAGCTTGTTATTCCAGCACATTCAACTCATAGGTAAAATGGTTTTTACATTACATTCTATCGCGGCTCTCACATTTGTCCTATTCTCTCTGACCGTAAAGTGAGTCGCACTACATTTTTTGGGCTGTCTTTACTGGAACATTATCGCTTAGGCTTTTATGTTCTGGTGATTTTCTGATTACAGTTGGTTTCTATGGTTCATATTCCACCTTGAATACATCACTCAAACCGTTGCTTTTCTTGGTTCCTTTCACTCACTTCATAAAGATTTGTGTCTGTTGCTGATGCAGCCCTTTTCTACATGACCTCAATGAACCAACCATTTCATGAAGGTCTGATTATTTTCTTATCCCTTTGTGGTCACCTGCCTGGTAGCTTCCTTCCCAATTCGCTCAAAACTCGGTTCTCAACACCTTCAATTTTTCTAAGTAAACGTACATACGAAAGTCTCTAGCCCCGAATACCAATGCTAAGACCAACTGTCAAAGCGGAACGGCTTTAAACATTCCTTATTCATCAAAATTGACAAAGAACTAACTTCTGCACTTCTAAATGTCTTCGTTTTCTGACACCTTTGGCCATTATTTCTTCTGTTGCGCAATACTTAGCTTCAAATCCACCGGAAAAGACTTAATAATTTTCTGTTCAATGGTAAATATGCCCTTGTTGCACATGGTTAGTCATTTTGCCAGTGGACTTAGGTGGAAAATCCTGTTACTGAAGTGTATACTTCTTCAAACATGTGTACACTGGTATATTTAGTCTGCCGTTCCGAAAGCAAGTTGATACCGTACTACATATTTGTCCCTCAGCGAAAAATTTAGTTACCATTGTTGCTGTAGACCCCCATTTCAATCCTATGCATAAGAATGCACGTGTGATAACTTTTTTCAAGAGTTACTCAATAACTTGACGCAAAAAACGAAATCTTTCGGAAAATAACTTTGTCCCTACAACGTTAAGTGACGTAGCGACTTATGAGACGACAGTTGTTCCAAAGACAGAATAAACATTTACATTGTAATAAGGTTGAGTTAATGCAAACAAACTGACGCTCGAGAGCCAGTGCGTCTGCTTTCATGTAGGGTGTTCGCGCCATAGGGTACATTGCTCTGAGGTCAAACAATATTGTCCACTACAAATTTGTTAGCTTGATTAGCTATTCGGTGGAAGAACAAAGTAACCGTGACGCATCCGTCGCAATTGACACAGCGGTGGATATTTTGGTCACAGTGTCAGTGGTCTGGATATTACTATTGCTCGCGGTCCTCCAGGTAAATGGGATTGACCATGACATATTGCCCACGGGTCAACAATACAGTCAGCGGCATAGGACACATAACAGAAGCAACAGGCAGAAATGATACAATATCACTTTCCTGGTACGGACTGATCCAAAATTCGGCGTGCTTTGTGAGTGCTTAGCCCAATAAACACCTCATTGCTTTCCAGAATAAATAACCCGTTGATAAAGAAGTTACTACCAGAATGATCAAGGAGGGGCACACTGCTCAGCTGTGACCTTGTTGTCTTAATAAGGTAAATGATCTTCCATGCCGCTGCGCCGATGGTATCAGTTCAACAGCAGAAGACATATTTTGGCTGGTTGTTACGAAAGACTAATAAAAAGTTGGACCGGCGTGTCCATGATATCTTTAGTCATTGGACAGAGTTCAAAGGTCACGCGTCCCTCATTCAAGATCTAAAAGATCTCTGGGCATTCAACCTATGAACACATTTTAAAGAAAAACCTTTGTTTCTGAATGTAAAAATTATATCAAATCTTAGAAAGCAAAATCATTAATGGATGACACAGCATCCTAGCTTTACGTTGCGAAGGATGTAAGGGTTTTATAATCGGTCCACAACTGCAATGACCCGTCCCCAAAAACACGTCATCGTTTACAGACACAGTCACTCTGGTATATCTGATGTAGGCAGCAAAACTTATGCCTTTCTCAATATTCCCAGAGAACACTGAGCAGTTTGTCACGTAAATTAAAGAATACCCTCCCGTTTTTAATATATGCAACAGGTTTAAAAGGTTCCTAGGAGCCCCACAACACCACTTTACAACTGCTTCGCCAGTAAGCTAGAGAATTATTTGCTCATATGTTTTCCGTCTGTCTGAAACCAGTTTAACCTACAAAGGCAGATATAACCTCCCAAACATGTTCTAACAAAAGTGACTTGTTGTCTTTACGCAACTAACAACTCGATTTGCGTAAAGTGGCAGACTCCAAATAGAAACTTAACGACCCATAGAAAGAAGCATTACAAGGCTGTATTTCATTGCGGTTTAATAACCAGAACTTCTTCATATTTTACCTCAGTGGCGTGTAAACGATCAAGCTAATTTTAAAGGATGAAAAAACTGAAGATAGGGTATAGAGGAGCATCCATTCTAGTAGATTTTACGTCAGGTCAGTGTGAAAAGAAACCTTGGGCCATTTTCTGTACATAACAATGGGGAAGAAAACTGCAAAAGCCAGATTTTTGTCCTACGTTCCGTTTACTAAGAAGCGAACTAACTCCAAACTTTGTCTTCTTTCAGACAGGTGAATTCTACTTTGGGATTTACCACTATATATGATTATTTTGGCCATTTTTAGGTTTAAGTTGCGTGTACTGACTGGGCTTGACATGACTACCATCACTGCTCTAAATGAAAGTCTTAAACTAATAGTCCAGGAGCACTGTTGATGGAAACCTAAGCAGCATCCAGCATAAAGCGCACATCTTTCTCGACGACAATAAATATTTCGTGCGATTTGTTAGCGAATGGGAAACAACAAAAAAGGTACTAGTGAAGATATGCGTGAATCGATCGCACCACTAAATGGCGCAAAATATTATGCTGTAGTGTGTCAAGAAGTCACATAACAATCACACTGCAATATGCTTTTAGACGTCAGCTATATCACAGTCTTTGCGAGCAACTGAAAACAAAACAAGAAACATTTTCAATTTTCAAATGTAATTGAGTCTTAATCTTTGCAACACGCGTCTCTGTGAGAATACAAACGGCCTTCCTTCTCCATCTAAATAGATTAGCCCCTCACTAAAACACACAAAGTTAAGCTTTTCCAGGTTATTTTGTCTTCAGAGAAACTATCCCCTCCTAATCGTAAGTTGAGCAGCATTTAAGCAAAACTTACAAATATTTGCTCGTGAACTTTAATTACTCAAAATGCCCATGGTTGACACGTAAATTTGCCCTTGCACAGTTGCCAGTATTTGCGTACATTATGAAATAAAATGCTTTTAAAACTATTTTCATTTTCATTTTACCCAAGTGCGTGGTTTTTGAATTTTTATTGATAAATGCGAAACGTCACAACGCTAGTTGGGTAGCCGCCTGTGTTAGCACGCATCTGTGGTGAAAAACCGGACATGTTGAAAACTCTGTATACCATTTTCCCGGCACGTCAGACTCGCTAACTTTGAGTTAATAACTGCATACGCATTTAGCGCCTCACTTATTTAATAATGCGGTAAATCAAGTTGTAATCTGGCGTCTTTTGTTGTGCTTGAAATCTGAACGACAGCGACGAGGATCATAATATTAAAAGTTTTTATTAAGGAGGTTATAAAAAATGTATATCATAAAGCGCAAAATGCCTTACCGTGTGTAAAACCCCTGAGAGGTTTATCCTGAAATAGTCGGGATGGAATCAATTGTTTTTGCTGCTCTTTACATTATAGTAGATGTCAAATTATATGGAAGCGCTCAAAGCAGGCTGCTTGATGTTTTCGGCCCATGAATTGTTATTGATGTTATTCTTGATAGATAGTAACTGTAGACAAAATGTATCCGTCCTAAAGGGATCGATGCACTCCAATAGGAAATGCAGGTCTGTTTACTCGAAGTTTCTTCGGTCAGTAAAGACCCAGCATTTAGAATAATTTATTAACGTTACGTGGTATATGTCTAACGAAATGACATCGAACTTATCTAATGGAATCTATATTCTACACAATTAAATACCAGAAGTTTTAGCAAAAACGGACCAAAATTGCTCATAATAACGATTGTTCATATAACCGCGGCATACTGCATAAAATACAAGCGATTCAACTGAATAACTCCTAAGACGGTGGGGAAGAACACACTGAACTTCAAATGAAGGAACAAATGCGCTTGTAAATGCACGGTATGTAAGGAATATACAAACTGCAGTTCTAGCTGACGGAATATTTTCTGGCGCTATTACTTTACTTTGTAAATTGTAAGTGAAAATTCCTGTTTTAGTGGTAGACAAAGATATATACATGTAACTTTTAAAACGTTACAGCAGGCTGTCAAATGAAAGTTGAACTATTTTGTTCACACTAACATATCTCGTCGTTGTCACCGTTTGGTATGGAAGCCAAACAAGTCAAGCGTGAAACAAAAACGCCCATTTAGATTTCAGACGTAAAAGTCTCAAGTTTTGACTTTAAAACACTCAAAAAAAGCAACCTAAAAGTTTGCGGTTTATTGTGCCATAGAATATGAGCTGATACGTGATTTTGTCAATGGTGAAAACGGCTATACTCACTGTGGTTCATAGTGATATGTACTGCTAGAAGCCTACCCGCTCTATCTGGCTTTACCATGTGAGGACTTTAACTTTCAAGTGTGCCTACTGCGCTTCTGTGGTGAAACACAAGTGTTTCGCGTGTGAAACGGTCAAAACAGAAATTTACTTTGCGAGGATGTCTACCTTTTACTTATAAATGCCTAAGTTACCCCAAACCGTAAAAATGTAGCCACCAAATGGAGCATGACAACCGCAGAAAGAACAACAATATCAAAAAATGAAATCGTAAAATGTAACAAAATAATATGGGCTAAATTTATTCCAAATGAAGAATAGCAACGAATATAGTATGCAATGTTTCGTCAACATGAAAAGGGATTTATCTCTCAACCCAAAAGGTTCCGTTACTATCATAAAATAAACCCAACGTGCATTTTGAAAAATTTCTCTAGATATTTTCAACCAGTTGGAGAAAGTTTGGAACCGAATGAGATGTCATCGTTTCAGAAGGGCTTGGTAAACAATCGGTATTTTTTATTTGGGCAACGTTTCGCTTGTAACAAAAAGCTTCATCAGGCCAAGTGAGCAGGTCGCCAAGTTGGCCAGGTTTTAAGGCAGACGGAGAACCAATCATTTGGACGTCTTCGTATTAGTGCACTAGATCAGTTCTGCGTGTTAATTAGCGGCTCTTGTCGTTTAGTGTGGTTGCCAAAATCCTGTGTTGATGAGTTGGGGGAGTTTCGAATAAGTTCCGATAAGGTTTAGTTACTTAATCTTCCACTTCGGGGTGCTTCAAATGATGATTCACCACGGGTGCCACTGGTAGATTTCGTTGGTCTTCGTGGGCTTGTGAGTGTGGCGACAATTTAGTTGGGGGGACGGGAGGTGGGTAAGGTTAAGTGGAATGCAGATGACGACTACTCCTCCTTCTGATGACCGCACACCAACACGTGTTAGCTCGACTGATCCATGACCGTTCTCTACACGCTTGCCAGTTCCACGCCTTCTATTCTGTAAACACTAAGATTCTTGGCCATCAGTCTCTGTGACGTGAACCGTAGTCCTGGTCTCAAAACCTCAAAATTTTCTAAATCTATTTAATGTCCCGCGTCTAGTGCTTGCTCCGCAATCTCCGAGTCTTTCAGTAACGCTCGGTATTCATCTGCGTTTCTCGGCGGCCTGCCTATTCTCCCCCATACTCTCCGATTTTGGTGTAAAGTCACCTGGCCGTCTGTCCTATATAAGCCTTAGTGTAGTCGTTACACTTAATTTTGTGGACACAGTTCCTAGTTTTGTTTGCCGGAAGATGATCCTTCGATTGTACCAGTGCACAGCGCAGAGTCTTACCCCTCTGAAAAGCTACACTTGTGTTAGCCCTGTTTAGAATCCTTCGAATGCCCTCCGATGTCCCTGGTTTATATGGAATAACATCAGTCCCAATCCATTCCCTGTTGGGTTTCGCTACCGATACCAACACCCTTTGCAGTTGACGCCTAATCAAACTAGCTGGATATCCTCTACCCCGAAGTTTGTTCTTTACTTCAGTTTAAGCCACCGTCTGATCAGCTTCTTCTGTGCACAGGGCCCTTACAAGCCTAAACATTGATAATACAATACTAGCGAATACCATCTTCGGATGGGCAGACGACTAGTTAGAAATTACTCCAGTGTCTGTTAGCTTTTTGTGCACTGTGGTCTTTATTTTTCCCCCGACCTTATGTGTCATGCAGTCTACAAAGGACAGTGTACCCGAAGTTGATTCTACCTCCATACTAATTTTGATGTGTGGATTCATTCCATTCAGATAGTTGTAAAACTCGATGACCCCGTCTCGTTTCATTACGACGAAGGTGTCATGTACATAACGCCAGAATATCTTGGGTGGATATGGGAATCCGGCTGAAGCTTTCTGTTCAAAATCATCTATAAATATATCTTTCGAAACCGAGGATATTGCAGATCCACTGCTACATCTTGTTCTTGATTATAGATCACGGAGTCAGAAACGAAGTGGTTGAGATTCAGGCATGCTTTTTTACCCTCCACTCTTTCATCTACCGTAAGCTGTGTTCGTTCTGAAAGGTTGGCGTCTGCTAGCAACAGTCGGTTGGCTATTTCCAGCAAGTCCCCTTCTAGTACATTTGTACATAATGAATTGATATTGAAACTTACAAGAATGTCGCCTGGTTCCACGACGATACCCGCTACTTTGTTGACAAAGTCATATAAATTCCTAATGTAAGAGCCAGATTGCCCAGTGAGGGGCTTTAAAATACCTGCCAAAAATCTGGCCAGCTCATGGGGTGGGGAATCTATTCCGTCTACTATCGGTCTTACCGGGGCATTTGGTTTATGCATTTGCATTAGGTCGTAAAGCTGTCGTTGTATTGCACTTTCGGGGTAAAATCGATACCACTTACCTTGCCCTAATTAATTTATCATGGGCCACAAATACCTGCCAGTTTCATCTTTACTTCTGTTCGTTGTGGATGTAATACTCCCACTATTGATCTGCCGGTAAGGATCCTCAGCTAGGTCTTGCTTGAACTTCTGTAGATAATCACTCTTGTTCATGACCACAATGGCCTTACCCTTATCCGCCTTTGTGATCACTATGTTGTCTACCTGTTAGAGGGTGTTTAACGCTCTTCGCCCTGCTGGTGTAATATTTGTAGCTCCTGGCTTCTGGGACTTAAGGACTGTGACTAGCTATACCCGTAGCTTCTCCACCTTCATTGGCGGAAGTTTCTGAAACACATATTTAACGCTAGGAACTTCTTCCCTCCTTATCACCCTTTTGCATACTACAAAATTCAAACCTTTCTCTAACAGACAGCGCTCTTCCTCACCTAGCGGTTTGGTTGATAAATTTGCCACGCTACAATAGCCAGTAGGGTTCTCAGGCCTGGTCATGGGCTTAGCCTTGCAACGTTGTTCTAGCCTTGCATGTTTAGTGAGATAACACATTGTACAATGGCGAAAAGCGGCAAAACAGCGGTAGCAGGAAATTAATTTCCTTAGGCTGAGGCGAATAGCTAACAGAATAATAGCACGAAGGCGAAAATTTGTATGGTGCTCAAAACTACCTATGGTGCTTGCTTCGAATCCTGTGTTTCTGTATGGGAAATTTACGTAGGATGTCTAGTGGGCAGCCGAAAGATGAAGTGACTTGTCTATAGAAAGACATTTGAGGAGCTGAGGCGCAATGGGCTTTCAGAACGGTCAACTTGTGAAGACAATAAATGGTTTGGTTTAAAGAACGGACCTGACCATACATTCAGGATGTAATGCCCTTCCGTATTTGTAATGTTGGGGAATATTTAGAGGGTAAATAGTTGCAGATACTTTAAAGCTGCGTTCACACGAAAAGTTCTCGTTGATTTTGAAACTGACACCCTGACAGATGCGTTTTAAAGCTCCTTGAAATTAGCTGTTTTGAAAGCCCACCCATTCTTCCAAAAAACAAACTTAATGGTTTCCATCTGTGATTAGTCGTTTCCTAGACTGGACAGTCAGCTCGCGTCACTGACACCCTCATTTTTGAGAAAGTGCTATGTTATTCTACTATTCAACCACAACTTAAAATCAGATACATTGATGAGCTTGAAGATCCCCGTTTTATGCACAGAAACTTTACCTGTTTTGGAGTGTTTCTTACGTTATTGTGGTAAAACTCAAAAAAATTAATGATACTCACAGAAATCTACTGACATGAATTGTTGTACCAAATATAACAAACAGACGCAGGAGCTAATAACCAGCACAGTGCATGGACGTCCCGATAGGTGCAACACTAACCTACGTCTTTTCTCTGCCTAAATTTATTGTATGACGACAAAATTGCACTACCGCTCAGATAGATTCTGCCGGAAAATTTGCTAAGCAAATCTAGAAAAATTCAGTTACCTCTGCTCCCCCTGTGTCCGAAAGCTCATCGGCATGAAAGTTGAGGTTGAGTCCAATTGATTTACCGGCTTGAAGTATCTTGGCGCTCTGTTCGATATCGTACACACCTGTGAAAGTTTTCATAGTTATGGATGCGAAAACTATTCACCTTTTTCACAAAATACGTCAATGTTGTCCACGGAGAACTTTTCTTGAATTAGGTCCTTCACTTTTGGTATTTGTTCAGAAACAATGTGCTCAGTAAAATCAGATGCATTTGTGTCCCTGGAAATGTCACATAGGTCAATACCACGTACTTAGGAACTGAATGTGCTGATAGGAAAGTTATTGATATGTCAATAGGTAACTCCATTTTCGCCCTGTTGAGAACCCTCAGAAGCTTCTCTTCGACAGCCCAGTACAAGCCGTAACCCGTTTTACACTCAACTGTTGTTGTACCTTTACGAATCATCCCCTGAAAAAGTTAAAACTAAATGGGTTGTGTACCAAAAGCCGTTGCCTGAGAAGGTTGTACAGGGTGGCTTCATCTGCAGCCGACGTTTTGGATACTGTATAATTAATTCCACCACCTGATTCGTGGATCTCCATATAAGAAGCTCCTTTCAACTGAAATCACTGTTAGCTTTCAATAGAAGACAACTTTCAAAGTAAATTCATGCAGGCGATCACCAGCCCATACGGGATGAGTATGGGCATCTATAAGACCGGGAATCACACATCCTCCATTACAGTCAATAATATTATCTGGATCTAGTGTTCTACTAAGCATGCATTCTTCTTCCCCGAAGTCAGAAATTATGCCACTGCAAATTCTGGACAAACAACTCGAAAAAGAAATTACTTTTCGGTTAAAATGGCAAGCCTCGAACCGCTTCCACTTGTGGTGATCTCCACTTGGTCTGTTTCATCAAATCTTTTCTTCTCACTCCTGTCACAAAGGACGTTTACAATTGTTTTGATATTGCGAACCACCGTGCGCATTATCGGCTCGATTGACTGTGTTTCGCTCCATTGTCAAGGCCATCTAAAGGACACAGCCCGTTCACGGATTCACGGATTCACTGACTGATACACATGGTCGCCCAAGCTTCTCAGGTCGGATTTGTTCTTGTCTTTCGGCGGCTTCCGTTCACTTGAAGGGCACAAGCGGAAAAAGGTGTTTCGCCGCTCCTTAATTTACCAGTGTGGGGCAGTAAGTATGCCAGCACCAGAACTCACATCAAAAGCGTCAAAAATATACTTTGAACTGGATAACAGATGCAGCGTGAACAACCATCGGCGAAACATTATTCCAGACACCAACTACCCGAAATGAGAAAAATTGTTACCTAATATTAGGTTCTGCTCTTAGATAGAAAACCTTCATGCCATTTCCTCGCCGCGTATTAGTTGGGTCAACGGTGAAAAACCCGTTGGGCAAACGTTGTTCAAACCGGGCATAAGCAAATACTAGGTCTCCTCGGAGACGACGATACTCCACGGGCAAGAGGCCAGGCACCCTGAGACGCGTTCCATAATCAACGGATTTGACGCTTGCAACCATCTTCGTAGCAGCGTATTTGACAGTCTCAGTGAGGGTTAAGACTTTCTTGCGTCCTGTGCAGACAGCTTGGTTGGCATAGCCAAGAAGCGGTGTGACGTAGACCACATAGACTGTCCGGAAGTGCATGCAAGTGGTGAGAGGGATGGTGCGCCGAATCGTCGAGAACGACAAACGCCTTCTGAGCCGACAAATGCGTTCCCTGAGTCTCATCCTAATGACATATTGACACACTTTTCATCATTCAGAGGAAGGTGCCATTCAAACGACCACTGCTTTGCAGCGTCCACATCCATTTGGAAGACGCTGGCGTCGGAACTCTAGGATTTCAAGACGGCTGCAAAATATAGACATGGACTTGAAAGCACATCTGGGAGATTGTTGACGTGGATCAGAAATGGAAATTGTCCCAAAACGGAGCCCTTGGGAATTCCAACGGAGACCAGTGCCTAAGAAGAATAAGTCGAGCCAATTTTCACTCAGATGTTCTGTCTGATAGAAACACCTTAGTCCAGTAAAGAATTTTCCCCTTAAATCCCATAATACTCAAGCCTGTGAAACAGCGGAACGTGTGGGACCCGAAGGAATGCCTTTGAGAAGTCAAAAATATGACATCCGAATGAGTCCTTCGTCCCTAACTTGGGCTAAGCTGTCCATAGATATGAGCACGTTCATCACGCAAGAGCGGTTTAGAAGAAATTCGTGTTTCACTGGGGATATCAAGTTGTCGGCACTGAGGGTTTTTAAATGCCCCGCTTCAGCATGCGTTCCGTCACTATGCACGGTGCGATAGTGAAACCAGTAGGCCTGTGGCTAAGGTCGATAGTGAGTCACCAGTTTTGTAGAATGGCGTGACGATCGTTTGCGTTCAAGCAGGGGAATGGTTACCTTCGTCAAGCGACTGACGAAGAACCAAGTAGAAGTGCTTTTCGGTGTTGGTGACGTTTCATTCAGGGTACTTGGATGGATCCCATGTTGCCACAACGTGCTGAAAGGACTTTTATGTGCAAGAGTTGATTGACATCCCCCTCCGTGAGCACCAAGTAGCTACGAGGCTCTTCGTAGTTACGCCTTGACAGAGTTATATGTTGGTAGCTCGCTAGGGCAAGGTACATAAATGTATACCTTTTTCTGTGAGCTTCAGATACCACTATTGGGTTACTTCTGTGTTCCCCGTTTCCGCCTCTCAAGGAGAAGGCGATTGGCTTATTTATTTGGCGGTCTCATTTGCTTAAAAAGGACAGTTTTATTTTTCCGGGCGAGGTCTAGTATACTGGCTGGTTTTCGCATGTTTTGTTGGTGGAATAATGAATTACAGCGATCGTGCAATCATAAAATGCCAGCTCATCATCTGTCTTCTGTGCTTATCCTTTCGAAGAACAGCTGAGACCTCTTTTGCAGAAGACGCCGAGCCCCTTTGGGTAGCTCTTGGTCCATTCGACTGTGCGTTGGTTTTTGGGACGAAAGCATCTTCAGCCTCATGAATTTTCTAGACAATTGGCCTACATGTCTCCTCCACTAAAGCTGGTTCTAGTTTGAGTTGGTCACAGGGGATGCGCATTCCCGAGAAGTTTACAAGGCAAAAGTTTCGAACCCACGTTTGAGGTTCCGGGTTCCTGACAAACTAACAGATGAAATCAAAGGTCAGCAGGCATTAGCCACTATGTCCCAGTGAAGACCCAAATAACACTTGTTCAACGAAGTGTCTTTCGTTGGTGACTACTAGATCCGGCAGAGATGGCAGTTGGCCTATGTGGCACCCGGGGTGTATGAAGGCGTTTTGAGCGCAAGCGCTTTTGAACGACTGCAAATTGTCCGCTAGACCGGACGCGCTCGAGCTCCATCTAGGGGGATTTCGGAGCGGAAAAATCTACTAGCAAAAGATGAGTGAATGGTCACTGGAGGAACGTTGCACAATGGAGTTTATGACCGTCAGTGGCCATGCTGCTTCGTGTCGAACACATAACCATTTAGTCTACACAGCTGTGTAGCAAGAATGGCGCTGGTTGTTTTTCAAGGTTGTCGGTCAGCTTTTGGTCGACCTATACAGAGCTCTGTTTCTGTGGCAGACTGCGTGTGGCCAGTGTAATCCAAAGGCCTCAGTTGAAATGAATTCACCGGAAGGAACAGACTAATCTAGGGAGATCTTGCATACATCCAATAAAACATGGAAACTTGCAAGTATATCCATCGGACATACTGACTGAGGCATGGCCTACAACTGTACAAATCAGCTCACGGATTCAGTGCCGGGGGCAGCACAAAGACAGAATAATGTCATTCACCCCGGAGGGAACCCATCATTTTGCGTTTAAAACACTTCTCATTAAGGATGTATCGGCAAGGACGGCCTCGATTCAGGTGAACAGAAATCCCACAGCAACAGCTTGTGCAGTAAAACGCACTGTTCAGTGAAGACTCAGTGATCCTTCGTCCAAAAACGCACGTGGCCAATGGCCTCCATTAAAGCTTCCTCACTGGTTGTTTGAGACTCATCCAAAAAACATGTCGCTGTTCTTCCAAAACAACTTGCCCCCAGCTGCCTTTTGTGAGCGGAATACTCGAAGCCAAAAAAGTGGTAGTAGAAAACAGATGGGATGGGACACACACTTGTTGAACTGTTCAGTTGATCGACCGTTAGTCGGGATTAGTGTTGCATCCTTCTGTCTGGTGAACCCCAACGAACAGACACCGGTAATTTGAAGGGCTACAGTTTTGGTGGGTTGCCAGGGGCGAACAGCCTTGCAGTGGTGATTATTCCGATTCCTAAAGAAGAAAGCAAAATCAAGTGGCCTAATGCTGTGTGCCACCAGACGAGCCTTAGGTGATATGGCCTGCGGGAACTTTATGCATCCAATTTATGTACAAAGTGTAGCATATACAACATACTAGATCCCAAACTCCTTGCAGTAATCACAGTTTGGGGGCGAAAGCGACTTTACACTTCTGAAATAAATAATATTCAATCCGACTGCAACGGCTGGACCTGTTCCCCCTGGCGTACGGGCGACATAAATGGAGGACCCCGAATACCACTCGAAAATATTTTCCCAGTAGCCGTCACAAGTAGGTTTCATCCACAGCTTTACAGGGCTGAGGTACCGTGTGTGACTTCGGCTATCGCTTTGTCCCCTAAGTGGCCAGCGCGCGAAAATGCGAAGCGCAGTCTTCTGCGAACACTGGTGGTTTTCAAACAACGACTTGGCGATTTCGTCGAACAAAATACCAACGGTAGCTGTCCTATTTGTGAATCAGCAATATCCTCGTCAACCTTTTGTATCGCATGAGGCAGCTTCGGGCAATCTGACTGGGACTTGGTGGGTTCCTCTGCTCTTTGCTGCTGACCGAAAAAAATTTCCCAACTATCGATGGTAATGCCGTTGAACTTTTGGAAGTACTCCTCTGTACGCTAGGCTCCAGTTAACCTGGTCAGGCAAAAATGATTTTCCACAGAGAAAAGGATCAAGTATCTCCGTGCTTTATACAAAACGGGCCCTTTTGGCCTACTGAACGTTCCCCCATAATCTGGCCGGACAAGGGCAATTAAATATTGACGCAAAATGCATACCTGATGCAACCACGGGTGAGGGGTGGGGTTGTTCCACCCGGTGTTGCTGCACTTCACGCAGCGGTGTGTCTTAATCACCGCAGGATTTCATCGAGAAGGCCATTACGATGGGGCCTGCTGATCGTGCAGTGGGTGTGCGCATTACACAGACTACTAGCCCGTAACGCAGCAGTAAGCATGTACATTTCCCTAAAGCTCACATTTTGACCCTAAATGTTCTCAAACTTACAAAATTCACCCTTGTTGGCCCGTCATATTAGACGACTTACTGGATCCACATCTGTCAAATGGGCGTCTCAAGCGAGCCCACTTACAGCGCCAGGCATTCCAAAATATTATGACACTTGACACTTCATCCTCACCGTAACACACTTCTATTTCACCAACAAAAAACCCATCTTTTCACCTTCAGAATCCACAGAATTACAGATCAGTTAAGAAGGCACACTCTAATGTCCACCCAAGTCCAGGCTAACTTGGGGCAAGCGAAGAACCAGGGCTTTCCTGTGCAATGGGCTCATTTTGTCGGGGTCGCAGACACTTGTGTCCAGAAGTTTACCACAGACAAAAATAAACACCGGATACTGAAACAACAGAAAAGGTAGATGACCAGCCTTATAGACACTGGACTTTACAGCTCTCCAACACTTGGTAAGGTGCCCGGCAAGATCTGCAAATATGTTCATCGCCCCGGCAACACAGTAACCATTTTTGTCCCCACAGACCTGGAATCACTGCAAGGAAAGTCTATCCGCTTCTACAGGCCAACGGTGACCTCCTCAACCTTGAGACTCCAGGTCAAATCGTTGGTAACCAAAAGCTTCGAGACAAATTGGACCATTACGTCCTGAGTAACTAGCATCTGGCATTATCTAATCTAACTTCAGAAGATTTCCAGTTTAGCCCAATCTAGATGACTGCGTCAAACAACCTACCAGATTGTCAGAATCTGTGTTTGCACACGACCCAGATGCTGCGAACAGCTTACGAATGCCCGCTCCATTGAGGCGGAGCAAACATGCCCACGGGGCATTCATGTACGTCCATTCTGACATGGGACCTAGTGCGATCCTTAGAGAACGCCAAGTTATCGAAAATCTGAACTAACCATTCTGATCTTACTTGGTTATTTAGTGACCATCCAGACGTCCATGCATTCTGGATGGACTGTAAAGTCCAATTATTCTAACCGGTATGAACGTTCGCCCCTTTGCTCAAGCTCAGACTTCACCGGCAGAAAGGTGAATCCGAACACGTTATTGCTGTCGATAATAACGTATACCGTTGCTTGGCTGTCTGTTGATCATGCTTTAAGTTGTGCCACCCACTAGTTGGGAATAAGCATTATTATTACGGGCAGAAATAAAGATGAAACAACTTCTGACACCCTGTTTAGCGTACTTTGTATGGTAAACTAATTGTTAAACAAAATGGTCCTCGCGCGGCGCAAGCTAATGAATCTCCATCCAGATGTGAGTTCGATAATTAGACTCATAGTTTCTTAGAATGGGCACTCCATGACAGCGTTGCTGACAGTACCGAGTAAACAGATGAGAGGAGACGTCCCTGAGGAACTCCACAATTGTGAGAAAACTACTGAACAATTATTTGTGAACCCGGACCGGACCGAAGCAATGGAGATAGAAGGCACGACTAATGTCTGCAAGATCCAACGGCTTTTCCTTCTCGCCAAGAACAGTTAGAACTGTTCGTCTATCAATAGAGCGAAAGGGGTTTTCAAAGTCGAGGTAAATTCTGACTTCTGGCTGATGATATGCTTGGCGATGTACAGGCACTCACCGAGATACGGGTCAAAGTCCCGCTTGACGCCTGCGTCTCATGCACCAATGTGCACTTCAGTAAAAGGGAAGACAGTAGCTATGTAACGGAAGGCATGAGAATTATAGCCTTGTGGTCGAGATAATAGTGGAATGACAACTTTTTTGAAAGTAATTACTACTAACAAGCAGCTCCAATCATTCGGAATATTTCCATTTTACGAAATGTGTGCGGACGACCTAGACAAGGCAGATCACAATGTTCCTCCTCTATCTTCGAGTAACGACGGGGAAGCTTGTATGGCCAAGCAGCTCTGCTTCAAGGCAGACGAAAACGTTAGATGTGGCATTTGCGGCCGAGCAGACAACCGGTGGCACACTTTTGGGTCCTTTAGAAAGCAAAAAACTCCGTTTCTCGGTAGTAAATTAACACAGTCGATAATGCAAGCAATTCGGAGACCGCAGCGTTACGTCTTTGGACTTAGTTTGTGGCTCATCGTAGATCAGCAATGCGACACCCTCATGCGCGACAGTGAAAAGGCAACGAGCTTGAAAACAAGCAGGTGGAACGATGTAGAGTTCGCTTGTGGGCTCACTATTTTGATGTGGTCTACTGACGGGGAAAAGGTAATCTTGCGGATGCCATGCGGAATTCGTTCTTTCGTTTTCACGAACAACTGTGAGTTTCCCAAATCATCATGCCTCTCTAGTGTCTCCAGCACGGGGCTTTTGTGCTTTTTGAATTCACACCCTCCTATTTAACATGTCGTTCCCCTTCTTTTCAGCTGTCGATTTTTACCAAGCTGAAGCCTGAACTTTTTGTTCAAAGGATGCCAACCTAAAAAAAATCTGCTCGGCTCTTTGAACAATTCAGCCTCCACTTTACGAAACCTTTTTTCGTCACCCAGCCGAATCGGTTGCTCGCTTGAACTTGTTGACAGGCATTCACGATTCCTGTTTGCTGTCACACGTCAGGAAATGACCTCCGAAACGACCATCCACTGCTATTCTTGCACTTTTTACTAACCCGTAGACTGTCTTGTGCCCCTTCCGACAACGAAACATAGTTTTTCCCCATCCAATTGGTAAACCTTGCAATTAGAAGGAACAGCGGCGAACGGCAGCTCTCAAGAGGATGTGTTAAGAAGTACCCCTTAGATGAATGTTTTTCGAGCATACAGTTTCTTGATTTGCCTGTCGAAAACTGGAAAGTGGATCTGTGAAATATGTGGCGTTCAATCCGATCCATGTGTGTCCACCGATATACAACGCCGTATGAAAACCGTCTAGCGAAACCCGAGGTTTACATCTAGAATTGGTCTCAATGCAGGCCTGAACAAACGCAAAAATCGGTCATCTATGTAAGAACCAGTTGTCAACGAAGTAGTATTTTTACAATGCAGGCAACAAAATGCTGACATTCGACTTTCATATGGGTGCGGAGGAGCCGTGTTGCTGCATCAGTGAACCTCAGAGCAGTGTTCAAGTAATACCCCCCCTGCAAGGTGTGACATCAAGACGCGTCCCCGCCACCCCCGCAGTAATAGGCGGAACACTAATTTAGCCCACCTACCAGGACGTCTGACCCAGTGCAAACCAAAAAATCTCTCGATAACTCTGCAGCGGAGGTTCGTGCTAAGCCAAAATTGCAGACGCTTAGTTACTTTGTAACTCGCTTCTTTAGTTCAATACCTTATTTAGTCACAAAATAAATTGTCTCTGGAAATAAATACATACCACCCACACGTCTTACATTACGTCCGCTTGGAAATTTCCTTCATCCCCGATTGTTATTACCGAGGTTTCCGGTTGATGCCATACATACGTTTTACATGATATAACACTGTTTTTCCTACAGCATCAGTTCCGTTTCCGGGAGAAATCCTCATTACAATTCTTAGACTTGCGCCTAACGCGTTTTGATGACGCTAGTGGTCACATCAGGCCAGGATTTTGGCCCATGCCTCTATGAATGTAATGGCCACTGAGTGTGGATTTTGGGTGTGTATAGTGTTTATTTGACACCAAATGTCTGTGACGCGCCCTAGCTTCCAAGGTAAATCATAGCAGAACGAAAGGATCCATTGCAAAAATAGGCAGCGTTAGCTTAAGCTAATTTGACCCGGCAGCCCGTGATGGCCCAATGCGGAACTAGAGGTCAGAATGTTCAATGAGAGACAGGTATGGCAACGGATAAAAAACCAAACTGTTTTTGAAAATATCCTGCGCAAAACTCAAGGCACAAACCCATTTGCTATTGCGGCGTTTCAATCCGAACGGCATATTTTGATCAACACAATATTAGCCAGTGTCCTGGACCTCGTTTTGCGACATAGCATTAGCAGCTTCTATGTATTTTCAGGTCCAGTAACCCCCATTTCTTGGGGTTATGGTACTACCATTCTGGGCTCCTTTGAATTGACTTATAAAGACCGTCATGTTTAAATGTGCTGCGGTCTCGAACGGCAACAGAATCCGGTACAGAAAAGTGATGGCGGTCGTTCGGAACGCCGCCAGTTATCGTGTAATCAATCGGATAAACAAAATAGGTTTAATCAACCACGCAACCGTGAATTCCTACCCGTTAGACTAATGGCCCTTTAGAGAGGCTATTTTCTAAGCCTCATCAAACAGATTTGGATTTATTCCCCTACTTCGAGTTCAAGACAGGGTTTCCACCAACGAAAAATATGACAGCTCAAGAGAAATAAGAAAAGAAATCAACTGGAAGATATTATTATCTGAATAAATATATGCACAAAAAGCTTACCAACAATCCGGTTTCGGAGGTCGCTCCGAATTAACAATCACGAGCGTCAAACAACGAAATGTCAGGGTCATCGCCAACCGTGGTCTCAGAACCATAGCTCGTGTAGGTTGTTGTAGGCGAATCCACAAAGTGACAATTAGAAAACGAGTGCCCAGTTGTGCGGCGGGAACTTTAATGGGGAAATGTGTCCAGCACCAAAAGCCGCGTTGGTTAGACCATGTGTTGCACATGGCGAATCAAGGTGGTGGCAGCAAGGTGGTCAACCTTTGACTTGGAAGAGGGGTTTGAAAAAGATTACGAAATCCCTGGGTTCTGTCTGCGCGACTCGCCTTCCAGAGTGGTGTCCATATGATCCCCACTGAATCAGTGCATGGAGGTGTAGGCGTCTCGGAATGATCGTGGTAGGCTAGCACTGAGTCCCTTCCCATCCAATTTTATCCTTTCTTTCACGATAAGGCTTTCAAATAAATTCTGGTTGTACGGCAGCGAAGCTTCAGTGTTGAACACTGATGTGCTGCGAGACGACGACGACGACGATGATGATGGTGATGATGAATATGCTGATAGTGATGATAATGGTGAGGATGGTGATGAAGTTTCCCCGTTCTTGGCGTCAAAATGTGCGCAGGTGTCTCTTACCGGCACAACGCAGCTCAGAGTCCGCGCACCAGATAATGGCGGGCGGAACGTTGAGCTGCGGCTTCCTCATTCGACTGGATTCCCGTAAATAACCGCATTCATGCTGTCCATTCGCCAGCTTGCACAAGTGCCCGAACCGGCTGTACTATTATCTTTCATTTACTTGTAGTTTCTGCGAGTGCGCCAAGCATCTCTAGTTCTGATTTGGTGAAAGCTACTTTTTGTCCGAATGTAAATATCGTTTGGTTTACTGCTAGTGAACAGCTTCTATTTTGTACGGTGTTGTGGTGGACGTTCACGAGTATTACGCTCGGGACTGAAGAAAACAGTCCACGGATCGGAGCCTGTAAGGGACTGAGGCCTCCGCAGTTTACCACTGAACGCTCCATCAATCAAGTGTAATGGACAAATGAAGTTTTACCACGTAAGTACACTGTGCATTTGAACAACAAATGTTTAATTTATAATTAGAAAATATAAACATCGAGATCTAAATGGCACACTGGTTCTGGCGCGACCTGGCGAACCACCAGGTCCGTGCTTCGTTCTCAACCATAGAACCTCAAGTGCTGCTTTATAGTGCTGGACAACCTTTCACTACCTAAACTATCGTTATTCCCTCGGGTGGTATGACAGCTGGCACCAAAATTGCACGCTGTCGCACGACTGCCGTTGATCGTTGATAGAAGAGGACAGGTGTTTTCTGGCGATGCGGGCAGGTAACCGTCTCTTAACGCCAGACTAAAGACAGAAGGACGGCGCGGTGATTTTGCACATAGCCGGGGCGTTTGGAAGAGTAAGTCGTCTTTTATTTCTTCTGCGTATTTTGTGAAATGGTTAAGTCGGCTGCCTTTTCGATTCGCTATTCCACTTTCCTAACAGTTGGGGGTAGGCAGCATCTCAGTCGGCCTGCAATTCTTGTAAACTGCAACAAGTCGAGCTTGCTAACAGACCCGCTATGGCTTACGATACACATCTATGACGTCTCTTCATCAGAGAATCTACTAATCTTTTGCAAACGTGCGAGGAAATGTGTCTAAAAAGAGTAACGCGTTTCCGCCAAAGTGTTAGACAATACCATAAACCAAAACCGCTTTCTGGCTTGCAATACCGGGCTACTACCGGGCCCGAAAAACCTAACCCGCACATGATTGGTCAGTAAAACGGGCTGCCTGCCGGTTCAAAACCAAGCCGAGCTCTGTTTGGCCCACAGCCAGTCGCACTATAGCACTCGCTAATTCCCAATTTCAAAAGCACCGACCAGACGGCGTTCGAATCCCCGAAATTTTTTTGCCGCATACCCTCTAGATATGACCCGCTGTTTACGGGTGTTGATCTGATTTTGGGGTTTAACGCACGCTGTGCACTCATGGAGATTCTTTGGCTGAAAACGCCAGCTTGAGAGGACCAGGCCCGGAAATGCGCTCAAGCATTACCTCACGGTGATATATTTTTGCACTGGCGTTACTGTAGAAAGGTATTGGTAACCGTCTTATTGAGAAGCGAATTGTACTTTACCGAGGGGATATAAAAATGTTCGTTCTCTTATCTGACAAGATAACCCAGAATAACGCTACCGCTTCTGAACTGTTCTTGACCGAAGAACAACCTGTTCTACCGGCCGCTTGAAACCGTTGGTCTACTGGTCTGTTTGTGCTCCAAAAATATCGTTTATTAACTATAGTTAATATATGAGTGCCGACTTCCGGGATGTTTCGCCCGTAGGTCTCCTCATGCACTATGGGGACTAGACTCCAAACCGCGGTTCGGAGACCATTGTTCTAGTCCCCATGGTCGCGACATCTTGAATGCCGATCATTATAAAATGGCATAACGGGGCCCATTTCCCGGGAGTTTTCAGCTCCTCCAAATATTTCGTCATCACTGTTCCATTCTCTGTTGCGTTTCTGGCTTGCGGCTCTCAATGGGACCCGAGTATTTTCCTCCTACTTCTCCTACCGTGCCAGGACGAACTTGTCCTTCCGGTTTGTCCTTGTCTGTTCGTGTAAAATATCTTGCCAAAAGCGCTTCCCATAAGTTGTCTATCTCTTCCGGTCTAAGAACCACCTTACCTCATTATTCTGCACAAAGCTCGAACTCGCCCCACCCTAGAACACCGTCATCATTTTTGGAGCCGGACTGTTCGTATTCTGACCAGGTATAGAAAAGGGTCATTGTACCATTCCCATCTCTTTAACCCGCATCCCTCATCCCTCCAGTTATTCTACTGCTACAACCATGAGGGAAAGCACTCTGGAATATCATATCGTGACTTCTCAACAGGCGTGGGGATAGCGCCACTCCTTCCAAGGAACAACAATTATTGTCTTTCTCGGTCTCAGATCTGTTTTTGAATCCGTTGACTGCCGAAAACTGCGAAAACGGCGGCAATGAAATGTATGTCTTCTAAATTCCTATCTCTTGTGAAGACTATGTGCCTCCCGTGGGCGCAAATGTGTCTACAACAAACTCACCTGAGGGTGATGTCAGAAAAGGGTTTTCTCTGTCACCCTTTCTCTCTACCTTCCTAGTCGATGTGCTGCTGGGTTTTTCTTACCTGCCTCCAACACTCATTTTGGATCAGACCCCTTAAACATGCAGTCCATTCTACCGTATGGTTCAGAATGCGCTTCGCACCTGTCAAGTGTAAAGTGATGCTACAAGACAAGGTTGGGTCAAACCTAGGCCTCATGCTAACAGGTTGACGGATTGTTGTGGCAGATAACTTCGTCTCTCTGGACAGCTGCAGAAATCCCGGTGGACTGGCGAAAGGCAAAATCACTGACCAAATCGGGAAGGCCAGGAGGTTGTTTACCAACCTCTGACATTTGTGGCGCTAACGTGACATCAGCTTGACTGCCACTGGTGCAGTGTACAATGCCGCGATCCGATCTGTCCTACTTTTGGGATCAGAGACGTGGATGCCACGTTTTGAGGGCCTCCAAAGGCCCTCTGTGTTTGAACATTGGTGCCTTCGAAGCGTTGCACTGGTCTGGTGGAAACATCGGACCAGTAATGCCGAGGTACAGCAGATGGTTTTCGGAAAAGTCCACTCTCCGATAGATCATCTGTTTCCACTCCACAGGTTACGCTGTATGTCAGAGGACCGTTCACCTGGCAGAGCCCTCTTCGCACAGCCTTGTGTCAGATGGAAAGGACCCAGGGGCGGTTAGTCCATCACTTGGCAACGAAGTATGAAACCATTATTGGTAAACTCGGTCGCGTCTCTCTGGATGGGGACTGCGGGGCGTGACGAGCCAATAGTTAGTAATCCTGACAGAAATGGAAGGCAATGGCGGTCGTGCATCGAAGCTATTGCTTTCACTGCGTTGCTTTCACTCTCTTCCAACCTTTCGGTATCTTTGAACTGATTGGGCAATCGTCTTCAACGCGTGACTCTTATTCCCTTACTCCCCTTATCCTCGGTGAACAAAGTCGCAACACTGCACTTTTGTACGGTATTTTTAGCTGAAGAAAGCGAACTGAACTGAGCCTCCTCTGTACTCTCTCACTCTTTCCATCATAACACTCGCCTTTATCTTTCAAGCCAAAGTATCAAATCACTCTACCTCATTGTCAAACTCATATTTTCACCTCTTTTTCTTGAGCCGTCCAAATTTGGAGTTCTCCATCATCCTTGGTATCCTCGTTTTCCTGTTGTCCAACGTTTCAAGACCCGTATTAACATGCATCTCAACAAACTTCCTTATATGTATCGCGTTTTCTGCCGTCTTGCAATGATTACCAATTTGTGCAGGGGGTCTTCGATAGTGGGTCTTCCCTCCATCTGTGTAAAAAGCTGCTGTTGGCGAGGTGGGTAGGTAGGTTCACGGTTGTATTGCTTCAGAAACCACTTGGACTTTCATATTGTGATTATCTTCTGCAGTTGCATTATCCAAGTAGATATACGGCTGTTTCGGGGCATACTTTGATTACCTTTCGTGGCCCTTTTTGTCTGAGGTTTTTACTTTATTAGAAGGGCGTACACGGGGAGCGCTACTGCAATATAGGGCACAAACGTGTTTGTCCGAGTTCGACCACCTAGCCAGCATAGACCCGATGCTAGATATTCAATGGAGCCGGTGGATTTGCCCTTCATATGTAAAACCTTGTCTGAAGCCGTGAACTAAACCGATTGAAGAACAGCAATAAAAATTCTGAGGACCATCACTCAGAAGGGGGGATTTTACTTTGGTCATGTATGTCCCAAAAGGCTTAGCCTGGCTTTTGCGGCTACAAACTAATGGAGGACACAAATAGAAACAGGAAGCATATGTGCATCAGGAAACTACGCTGCTGAATGAGTGCTTTCTTGTCCTAGAATTTCAGGCCATATTCACTTAGTTTATGTTTTATGAGATTTCGACGAAAATGTTAAATTTCTTGCATTGGACAGCATGTGCTGATTTTGCACAGACTTCTTATTCTAGGTGTCATCGGCCCTTTTTCTGACATCTACGTATGGAAATCGAAGGCAGTTTTTAGGCCTTGTCCTGCAGCAAATTAGACGGGTAGCTTTGAGTTCTTTGAGGTAAGTATCAATGGTTGATTGAAAGCCAATAACTACAAACGTGTTAGCAACACAGTGTTTCTAAAATTGTATGTTCAGGGGATTCTTGGAGCGGTATACCTGGCCTGGCAATCATTTTGGTATCCTTCCTGGTCTGTAAATCTATACTACCGTTCCAGGCGATCTGTATTCCTTTCAAACCCAAATGATGGAATTTTGTGATAATGGCAGATATGTCTAACACCATAACGGCATTCTTGTCTTTGAAGTCCGCGATATCCAGCTCCAGCTCCTCACTGAGCCCTTCGTGCTTCGAGGATGCCGTGGGTTAGTGAACACCTGGTATCTTTATTACACTTGAAGCCATTTTAAGGGCAGATTTGCGCAGCACATCTCTCAGTGTGCTTCAGGATAAGGTTTTTGAACCAATACGGCTTGCAGTTGAGTCCTCTGATGAACACGTTGGGTGTCAGGCGCTTAAATGTCTTCAGGTAAGCCACTATCTACTGCTGAATCAGCCAACCTTCCAAAAGTGTTTCCTCCATGAATCCTCCTTCCTTTCATCGGACGCGGACAAAAAGTGGCTTATTTCACAGTTCCTGTATACTATTAGCTCATGTGCTACCTTACCAGAACAACGCCAGTTTTCTATCCTGAAGGTCTTTGATTTTCCATTTGATACGATCTCCCCCAAAGTTAATTTTAGATATGTGCCTCACTTGCGAATCGGCTTTGTCAGCCAATGTGATGATCCGTGTGATTGAGGTAGGTTAGTGGGATTATAACTTCAACCAAGAGATTTAGGTCTGTCCTTTTCTGTTAACTATTGTGAAATTCTATTATAGGCTTTCAAATCGACTTCGGAGGTTTTTGGTTGCACGTATAAGCGATGGATATAGATATTGATGGATTACACCTTTCTTTTACTTTTATTGTCCGTAGCATTTACCGAACCGCGCAAAGTTTCGCATGAAACCCCATTCCCCCGCTGACTATGGCCTAAGTCATCGTCATCGTCAGCAAAACATTACCGTCACATATGTTTCACTGCCATACAAACAATTTATTTGACAGCTTCATCACGGATGTCAGGGCTCCAATGCTCACCCAATGTTTGATGGGCTTATCTGTCTTGACCATCGGTGTTGAACACTGATGTCATGCTGTCGATGGTGATGATGATAATGATGATGATGATGATGATGATAATAATAATCCTCCTCGTCGTCGTTAGTGCCATCATCGTCATTGTTCAACCATATTCGGGGTTTACGCTGCTTCGGTTACGTGGAGACTGAATTTTACCGTGGTGTAACAGTTTATGAACTTCCGTGGTCCACTGATCTAGATTAGAGATTTTCCATGTGACACTCGCGGGGTGTGATGCCAAGTTCGTCAATGGACAGAGGTCAGCTCACTGCCTTCTGGCCCTATGGGTTGCGGGTTTGGGCATGTGCTACGGTATGTCCCTTAAAAGTTGCACTACTCTAGTAGTCTCACGCCAACCACCGCTGCCTTGTGTTCAAGCGTTCGAGCCAAAGGCTTTAGTTGGTGCCTCAATGGTCCTTTTGTTTAGGTTTAGACACCCTAGATTTTTCTCAGCAACATATGTGCGTTAGCCGGTGCTGACAGCCTCAGGCATCTCGAACTCAATCTTCAAGCCTAGATGACCGGTCTATCTGGTTGCCTTTAATGTTCACACTCTAAAGCCAGGTGAACAACAAGCTGCTCTTGTTCCCACGCTTGACTCGCTTGACATTGATATGTACTATGTATCGGAAACATGAATTCAAAATGCAAGCTTAGTGGTTGAGCTAGCAGCCCCATCACTCTCCACTCACTTCCAGCTGCACACCTCTGGAAATCCAGATGCCTCCGCGGCAGGATGTGAAGTGGCCGGTATCGTCCTGCATCACTAGGATCTTTCCTTGACTGGATACCCGTTGATAGTCGCCTCTATGTGCTCCGTCTGGCAACGTCCTTGAAAGAGTTTACAAAACGGGAAGTTGATTCTTGCTTGTTTGCCGTGTCTTCTCATGACCCTTCAGGTCTTCGACAACCGTGGTCTCAGAACCATAGCTCGTGTAGGTTGTTGTAGGCGAATCCACAAAGTGACAATTAGAAAACGAGTGCCCAGTTGTGCGGCGGGAACTTTAATGGGGAAATGTGTCCAGCACCAAAAGCCGCGTTGGTTAGACCATGTGTTGCACATGGCGAATCAAGGTGGTGGCAGCAAGGTGGTCAACCTTTGACTTGGAAGAGGGGTTTGAAAAAGATTACGAAATCCCTGGGTGCTGTCTGCGCGACTCGCCTTCCAGAGTGGTGTCCATATGATCCCCACTGAATCAGTGCATGGAGGTGTAGGCGTCTCGGAATGATCGTGGTAGGCTAGCACTGAGTCCCTTCCCATCCAATTTTATCCTTTCTTTCACGATAAGGCTTTCAAATAAATTCTGGTTGTACGGCAGCGAAGCTTCAGTGATGAACACTGATGTGCTGCGAGACGACGACGACGACGATGATGATGATGGTGATGATGAATATGCTGATAGTGATGATAATGATGAGGATGGTGATGAATTTTCCCCGTTCTTGGCGTCAAAATGTGCGCAGGTGTCTCTTACCGGCACAACGCAGCTCAGAGTCCGCGCACCAGATAATGGCGGGCGGAACGTTGAGCTGCGGCTTCCTCATTCGACTGGATTCCCGTAAATAACCGCATTCATGCTGTCCATTCGCCAACTTGCACAAGTGCCCTAACCGGCTGTACTATTATCTTTCATTTACTTGTAGTTTCTGCGAGTGCGCCAAGCATCTCTAGTTCTGATTTGGTGAAGGGTACTTCTTATCGGGGACTAGCTGCTCTTGTATCCAGATACTCTAGTTGTCGGTGATCTGTTCACGTAAGTAGGATGTGTCAGTTCATCTGAGGCGTAACGTGGTTGCCTGCTTCGTTTGGTATGTAGATGCTGTGGCACTGGTGATCGTTTTTTCTAGCTTTATGGTGATCAGCCGGTTCTAATTAGTACTGGATTCAGTCGCCAGCAGGCGTCTCCCTGCTGATGAAACCCATTGAGTCAGCTTGGCCACGTACCAACCTACGGCGAGGTTCTATTTATGACTTTCGATATCTGGGAATTATTTACGTCGATTCAGATTATGCCATTGCCTGGTAAATGTTCGACAAGTTTACCCTGGGGCCTGAAAAACAAACTCCCCCTTCGGGCATCGCAAAACCTTGTGGTCCAGAAGTTAAGCAGTTTTATCGGAGAAGTCTTTACGATGCCCTGGAGGCGAACTCTTCAGGAGACGGCAGTCATAATTGGGCCAAGACATGCCTCACCGTTTATGTGACAAGAGGCTCGGCGTTTGGTGCGATGCATCCAACACAGTATTATTGAGCCATAGGGACTGTTAAACGTCTGCTCAAGCATAATTTGCGTAGATTTGGAGAAACCTGGTGGTATAAGAGGGTTCTGAAAGTAGACGAATCTCCTACAACGACGAATGTTCGGAAACTCCAACCTGATACACAAAATGGAACCGAAAACCGACAGTCAAGGTTACTATTGGAAAATTATTATGGAACAAAAACCACCGTCCTGGCTGCTGGTCTAAATATATTGGACAATGGCTTATTTGGTCGGCTGACCCCATGTGTTCCAGTGGACTCGCTCAACTCGAGCCGTAGTCCATGAACTTAACTCTTCACTCAGTTGCTGAAATATGAATCTGCCTTTTTTCGTCGAAGCGCCATTGGGCCGCATGGCCGAATGAACTGCCACCAGCGTTGTTCAAAGGCAGTGGTTGGCCAGGCTTCAACGGGTTTGAGAACAAGAATGTGTCCCAACAATCTGGGTCAGTCAGTCAGTGTGTCTTTATTCAAAAGGGGCACTCAAGACGGCTGATCCAACCATAGAGGTACAAGCCTTACTTCAGTTGTGCCACGGAGGCTAGGTTCGATAGTGCTTCGAAATCTGACCTCATCACTGGAGACGCAAGTTCGAAAGCGCCAAGTGAGGGACACATTGACGACTTCTTCACATCGACAAATGCTTGAGCAGCGTCGCACATACCGCCAATCGGCTGTCGTGGTTTACACTATTCAAGTGGTTTGCAATAACTACTGGGGTTCCCCGGGACTCTTCCACCTCATTTTTGCTCATTTTTGCCATCGATACCACCGTGGAGTGTATTGCCTAAGGAACCACGAATCTGGGTGTCAAACTAACATCTAGGATAGTTACATTATGCGGATGACCTTTTTCTGTTATTTGGACATGAATGTACACAAACTACGCTGAGCAGAATATAGGTAGGCATTCCCTGTTTCGACGTACAGTTAGCACATTCAAGCCCAGGGTCGTACTTAAGGAATTCCTCACTCCTATATACCCCTTTGAAACTTTAGAATGAAGAGTTTGAGTTTATTGAAAGGTTTGTTAATCTTAGCAGCTGCGTAAGCCGTGACCGCATTGTCACAGATGAATTCAATGCATCAGGGTGTGAGCAGTAGTCCCTAAGCTGCGTCACCTTTGGTATCAGAAGCGAATGTCACTGAGATTAAGGGGCCGTGTCTACCAAACGACCATTAAAAGAGTCCTCTGTGGCTTTGAAATGGGGCCCCTTCAGTCTGAAGACTGGTGTCTGCCTACTATATTAAGCGTTAATTGGCTACAGTAAGTACTTAATGAATCCATCCGTAAGTGAGTACTCGGTAGAGTTCACCTGAACGCTGAAAAAGCTTATCAAGTAAGGGTGGGTGAGGCGTATGCTACCTATATTCGACCACCTTGTAACAAAAAAAACATGTTTTCCACTTCAAACCATTTCTGGCGAAATGTTCGCGGAAAACAGATCGCGGCGTGGCAACGCAAAACAAAGACAACTACTGTCAATTTGAACAATTTGAGAACTTCTTGAGTTGGGCCTACGCAATTCCTCTTGACCAGGCACGCAACCAATCCCAATGTCGAGCCTGCTGCTGCTTCTTAGCCGAACTGCCCAGCTCGCGCCAGATTGTGTGATGGGCTTGTGTTGGGTGTGGTTCACAGAGGATGTTGGGTCAGTCCGGCTGGTGGCACCCTGCCCCATTAAGATGTCCAGATGTTAATTCCACTGGTTTTGGGAGGCATAGTCTCATTGCTCTTGGCCACTTTCCTAGGGACGTAAGGCTTTTTGTAATCAGTCCTCACTTCACACCCATTTCTTTTCAGTTTTTACTAGAACCTTCTTCCTCCTGGTTGTATGACAGTAAAGCATTGGTTTAATTGGATTGTGAATCGGATAGTGGTGGCGGTGGTGTTATCTGCACCTTCTACGGGGTTTGGGGGTTGGATTGAAGGTAATGGATCGAGCGAACACTAGGTCTCTGTTGCGAACTTGTTCAACGCCAGACCTGTTGACGCCAGACGTGAGCTCATTTTAGCTGACCCGGTATAGCGAATTGTTAACTAATTCAAACAACCATGTGACTACTGGTGAGGAATCATACATTTTGTGACTAGTCGTCGGTACCCATGGAGGACCTGATTGCTATCAAGCCTGGGGGCTTGAAATTTCGCCGAATGTTTAATGTAAAGGAGTGGTCGAATCCGAACGCAGGTTTTGTGCATTTAACGGTGTATAACGATGAATCTATTAATTTAATCGTGCTCGTGCTTCACAGGTATGCATTGAGGTTCGCACCAATCCCACGACCTCGCCCGACTCCATGGTGATGCGTGTTTCACAGTGCACCGTGAAGCAAATTCTGGAAACGGCCACACTTTTATTCTCTCGGTCAGAACCGGAACAGGTTGGTCTATTTTCATTGCACTATACATGCTCTTGCTCAGATTTCTAGGGGCTTCTACGACAGAGACCAGTTTGTATGTCAGTTTTTTCGTTAGAAACGGAATTTATTTTGCACCATTTCTTTGCTTGGGATCGGTGTTTTGCGGCAAAAGCGTAACCATTGTTTGGTTATTTTCGATCTCAGATTGCCCCGCTGTGTAAGGCACATATTGCCTGCTAAGTCGCAGCACTACTCGGTAATTGCTGATGGAAACGTACAACGGTGTGCAAAGCCGGCATGATTATTTATTTCGTGGCACCCTTTCAATGGACTCTAGGTGGTATGCGTGGCAGTCAGTTTATCTGTAATCGCATGGACGTGTTGCATTGAGTATACCTTTTCAAGGAATAAGACTGCTGAAGTTGTCTGTCTGTCTGTATCTTTCAGTTTGACTCGCCTGCACACATGCTATTTTGGTCAAATTATTGTGTTGAGTTCGTTCTCTTGTCTACATTTACTTGACATCCCTTTTTTGACAGCTTCAGTCACTTGTTTCGACTGGTCCTGCACTGAATCATCCAGCGTGCCTACCTGATTTACTGTTGACACCAACCATCGAACGAGGGTCTTCTGCTGTTCCACGTAACGAAATCCCGAAGGGTAATGATGCCAGTCACTTAACAGCACTGTCAAGAAGACGCAGTTTGTTTCTGATCGTCGGTTACCTCATTGACAGGTTGCGACTGGAGGCTGCAAAGGACAAATCGTCAAACACTACGCTTATTTTATTACTTGACTCACTATTGGCCGTCCTAAATGTTTTGCCAGGGGGAATCGTGAGGTATCAACAATTCACCGATCTAATATGGTGAGTTTCTTTATGATTGGCTTGTTTGTCCTTAGTTTCTCTAAAATTCTGAACGGCTTTTGACAGTCTCCCGACGTGCGTGATTAAAAAACTGTCACTTCAGATATGTAGCACCACAAACGTCATTATTTGCCTTACCACCGATAGGCGCAGTTTTGGCTGCAGATTCGTGACTAGGCTGTGTAATTTGGTAGCAAACGTTTCATCGTCAGTAGAACTAATGTTAGTCCGTTAAAGGTAGATGTGCATGGATTTTTTGCTTGCGTGGGTTTGTACGTAGTACACAACGCGCATGAACTGCTCACTATGATTTTTGAGGAAGGATATTGAGAAGAATAACCGGTTGTCATTTTTGGATGGAACTCTCCAGACTAAGCTACATCTGTAACCACCGTCGTCTGAACTCTATTCAAGGAGGCGGAGGCGCACTGCATACAGCAACAGTTAGACAGTAGGAAAACATGTTTACCCTGTATTTCTAGGCAACAGATACTCGCGATGAAGGTCGGTTGAGAGAACATGAAATTCTTGACACGTGGAAGTACAACACTTGAGGGGAATTCGTAGAAGCACGGTACTCTGAAACGACCTCAGTCGGTCGACCTATGTAAAATGATTGTTTAACCACAACTACGAGCGCATGACTGAGTTGACTGACTGGATTGAATTGGCTAAAACTGCTTTCTTGTGAGAGACCACTGTTTGAACTAAATGAGCTTTGTGTGGTTCACCACTTCAATTTTCTTCAGTCGTGTTGCCAGTTATCAAACGGTCGTGACAATTCGACATACTGTGAATACTCTCGCCCTTTCGTCAGTGCTCAGTTTCATTTCGCAGGTTGTGCAGCTTTCGGTTCTGTTTCTAATTGAGGCACGGATCTCCTGAACGGGCGACATAACTCATTTTCGCTATTTAAAGTCTCCATTTGACCATTGTTGTTCTAATAGAGGTTTGCACTTCTTTGTCTGTTGTCCACGTATTCTCGCTGGGTCCATCTATATCCATTTTTCAGTTTTCCAGTAAGTTTATCCTTTGCCCGAAGTAATATTCTCATCGTCTTTACGGCTTTTTCAGTTGTAATGATGCTTCTTGAATGTCAAATGTGAATGCACTTTCCACTCCGCCTGCACTGCCGAACTTTGCACTTTTGACGAATTATGCGTTTATAACTCCTAATGGTTTGTTTCTTCCAGCAGCACCTATCAGGCCGACCGTGAGGCTGCGGTTTTCCATTACTAATTGTTTTCCGAGCTTGTAGCTTTTCGTGCTTGTATCTCAGACCGTCATGCGAACGTCCCCGAACTCTGAACCTCAATATTAGTTCACTCCCTGTACTGTCTTCCCCTTAGGATTCTCGACGTGCAGCCTGCTTACATTTTCCCACCTCACCACGCCTAAACGATCCTGTTGTGTTTTCTGGTGATTGTCTTCCACCGGTGGAGGAACTTTCTCTTCCGAATGAGCCATCAACTGTTTCGAAAAGACTCATGGAAATCCTCTAAGCCTGATAGAAGTCCTCTTCGAAGTGGTTTAACCATGCTTGTCCGTAATTGTCCACCGACTCTGATTAATTGTCTTCCCGAAATCTCTACATAGATGCACTTGAGTCAAATAAAAATTTACCATCCGGTGAAGTTACTCGGTCGTGATTTTTGCACTCCTTTGTCTCTCCCCTTTTCTGGTTCTCTTGATGAGCTCGTTTCCCTTAAACTAGTAAAAGCTGATATCTTCGTGGGTCGTTTTGTTTGGAACTCCGATGTTCATTTCGAATTCGGCCCCACGGTCAATCCGTTTGATTGTCACACACCTTAGGTCTTCCGAGTTGGACAAGTTTGCCAAAACGGAAGCAGTATCGCCTGGCTTCTCGAAAGCTTTTAATCGGGTGTGGTACACTTCCATTTCCTGTAGCCTACCGATGTGTCGGCTTTTTGAGCAACCGACCGGTGTTAGTACACCATTGAAGGTTTGTTTCTACAGCTTAAGGCATCAACACGAGATCCTTGAGGTCGTGTTCGTTTTTCACCCAATTTCTATTATTAATCTGCGGCAGCGAAGCATTAGTCTTCAACACTGATATTATGCTGTCGATGATATTATTATTATTATTATTATTATTATTATTATTATTATTAATCAGCGATCTCTTCTGTGATTTGATCTAGCATTAGCTAAAGATGCCATTGTTCACCAATCCATGTTTTATCCCCCAACCTTCCTTATTTTAAGTGAGGGTGTACGCACAATCAGCAGTACGAACTATGATCTCGCCAAAATTTGCACTTGGGGTTCTCAATCGCTGTGATCTCCTACCCCTTCAAATACTTATGTCCCCCGCAGTCCATCTGTCATCCTTAGACCTCCCAATTTCTACAGGCTTGAACCGTATTCTCCGTTCTTCCTCTTTCACGGTTTTATGTTCAGACTTTTATGGCTGCTGTTGGTCCGCTGACGTCAAAGTGACCTCTACAGGTGCGTCCATCCGCGCGAACAATTAGTTCATAGGCCCCAATTTACTTTGTATACAGCTTGTTCGCCCCAGCCTAGAAGACTGCTCGCCCATGTTAGGTGGGCCCCTATCCAATGAAATATCATTCGCCTCTCTACCTCCCGTACCGTACTGACAATCTCCAACCTCCTTATTTCCAGATGTAGCACCTATTATTTCAGTGGTTACCAACTTAGCAAATGTTCTTCAAGACTTGCTTCGGTCGTGTTTCTCCCGCGAATTTCCAATCATTTTATTAGTCTATATTCTTTCAGTCATCCCAACCAAGCCGTCCCGCTTTTAGACTGACAACCTCTAGTCTTGCCGATGAATCAAACCTTGGAACTGTCGGCCGCCCACTTTATCCTCATTGTATAACTCCTCAAACTTTTCAAAACTAAGAGCAACCCATTTCTTCGGCCGCTACGTTTACTGCGGTTTTGTTCACCTGATTTATGTACCTACGTCTCTTAATAGGCTATCCTTCTTCGGTGAACCGTTCATTATGCAATAGAAATTGTATTAACATTTCGTGTTCGTGTTTTTTTCACGTCCCTGTGGTTGCAATATGTAACTATTGTGTTGCAATTTTGCTGTTTTTGAAAGTTTGAGTCTGAAAATCACAAGACAACAACGAGTGACTTTGTGGATACTCAGCTAAACATATGACCAAACCATTGATTATCCCTAACAGATGTTTATAGATGATAAACAAATGGTTAGACCAATCGTTCTGAATCGTAAGGAGGGAAAGGTTTCAAGACCTCAAGCAGAGAACGGGACACATCCATGTTAGTTTGTGTGATAGTGGATCTGTCACGTCGTGTATGAGTTATTTGACATCCGTGTTCAATTACTGCCTGTGGATCAGAAGAACAGGGAACCATATGTTGACAATGGTTCTGGGGGCCACCAGGGCCACTGCACTGGAGTGTATTCGGATCCACGTCAGTTGTTATCTCCTATGTCACCTGGTCATGTTCCTCTTCACGCTGCATGAACAGTAGTTTACATTTGCGTTGGAGCTACTGACAGTCGACTGTGACTCAGCCTCCTATGTACTGTTATCTTTTCACCGTCCAGCCAACTGATTTGGTATTGTGATCTGTGTTGGCTTTTAAGTAAAACTTGAGCGCGAATTGATTGTGCTTCGGTCATTTTGTTCGGAAGCACTGGTTCGGTTTTTGCAACTCACATTCGATTCAAATGCCAACCTTGAACCAGAAGTCTTGATATGAACAGACATCTCTAATGGGAGTCCTGGTCTTTCTTACGTTTCTGAGCATCACTTCAGTTTGCTTCCCATTTTCTCGAACATTTTCTAGGAGGGATTTGTGTCCGTCTCTTGTGTCCATCATGCAGTCAAAGTCTCTAGGCTGCCATCCGCTGCAGCCTTTTGACGGATCGCTTGAAGTTGGCCGTGGGTCAGGGGCTGAGAGCCTGACAAGTCTCTTTCCCTCCACTGTGCTCGTCATGTGTTACAAGTACGTGCTTATATTTGATGCAGTTGGTTCTTCGCTTACGTGGACGTTTTAGTATGTAAATTTGGTTATGTTAATTGTGGTACTTAGGGTTTGCGTGTTTTTGTGGTGCGTTAGGTTCATTCATGTTCACCATCGATTCTCACCTCAACCGGTGTTTCAGCTGATGGAACCCCAAACGGACAGTGTTTGTCAGGCGGTGAGAGACACGTATCCAAAAATTGTACCCGTCGCGAAGGACTGTCTGTCCCGAAGGGGAAATTTGTCCTTTTTGGAGCATCTATGGCCCACTGAGTTCTAATGGGGTTTCAGTGTGCCTAAATATTGGTAGCTCGGATGGGTTAATCGACCGTTGATAAGGTGATGGTATAGTCAATTAGAGTTGTGAACAAAGTCCGAGTCCACAACTTACAAGTGTTGTAGTAGTGGGACAGTTTTTTGCCGTTGGATAGCTTATGGAACTTGTGATTCCATTCGGGGATAGGAATCATCAGACATGCATAAATGACACCTTAACAGCGTCTGTTCAAACACGTGCCAAGAGCATCTACTGACAGAATAACTCGGAGCGTACAAAATGGCGGCGGCTCGCAAGTTGTTTCGATGCAAGGCCCGTTACCTGGCCGATTGTTTTATTTTTTTCAGTCCCCGTTGGAGCGCCCACTTTAGTTTCCGTATTGTCAAGCGAATAGGGATTCTTCAACTTTCTTTTCCAACTACACATAAAGTTCGTTTTCCCGACTTTCAGGCATTGACCAATCAAGTACAAGCGTATGACTTCGCCAGACGCATTTACTCCCTTTTTCCGTACTATCTCAGTATTTCCGGGTGAATTCCTTTTTTTAGTTTAATTTGTGTTAATGGTTTGTCTCCTGTTTGTCTCACGTCACAAACACTTATTGAACTAATGAACTGGCGGGATCAGCCTTCGGTAAAACATAGTAGTTGACCCTTCATTGGGAATTCGTACGCGCAATTTAGTGATCAGGCATTTTTATTCATTGCTTTGCTAAATAGAATCTCCGTGCGCCTCAGTGAGCTGTTTGGACCCATCTTGGATATGCGTTCGATGCTGGAATCGCTGTTTCATGCGATGCTTCTGTATCCTCCTCCGAAACAGCGGCTGGAGGCTTTCCGTTCAATCCAAACGGTTGGTGTTATTCTGAATTTTATCGATCATATCCCCCCAAAGCGCCCTACTTGTGTTTATTGAGCTTATCTTTATTTATACCATTTCCTATAATTCATGTCTGATTTCCATCTCGTAGTTCTTGGATTGCTTAGCAGCCGTACTAAGTATAGTTCATAGTTGTGTTACTAATAGACTGTTTGGACATTGGTGGGCTGTGCCGCTGTTAGAGTTCATCGTAGCACAGTAAGTGCTTGGGTAGAACGTTCTATCAATTTTTTGGACTTGTTTAGTGTAGTACTATCTCAACCCCTACAATAATAATCGTTCAGCTGTAAGTCCCCTCCAGTGCCTAGCTGCCACTCCACCCGAAGGAAGCACGAGGATTGAGATACTGCCAGGTTTCCCATGCCTAAACAGGAGCAGTCGAGATGTAGAGGTCCGGTTCGAACCACGGACCTTCCGGTCAGTAAATTCGCGCTTTAACCACTGAACCATCTCGATCTCAACCCATCTCAACCCTTGTATTTCGGTTACAGCGCTGTACCGATTTCATTCCATAGTCGGCCAATAAGATTACAGTTAACGTTGCGATAGCTAGCGCAGCCATCCCGACTGATGGTCTGGTGAACGAAATATATTGCGAATCCCATTATGCAAACTTCACCGGATAGCTAACCCAACGGTCTAGCCTCCACCCAAACTGGTTCCAGTAGATGACCTCAGTCTTTTAAACTACGTGTTCATACTGTTTGATAACAGGCGTTCAGTCTTGCGAACCTATCCAAATCGGTCAGAATCGTTCATTTAACTAATGTGCCACCTGAAAGGCCCAAAACTTCTCTGTCCAGCTATGACGGCAAATGCATCGGAAAGAGACACCGAAGCGTCAGTAATGTACAGGGCCAAGTGGCTAGGTGACTGATAATGATAGTGATGAAAATTAAAGAGAACGCAGAGTAAAACTCTTCATCGGTCCACTGCCTTGTGGATCAGACTCTTGAATTCGAGGCTTAAATTTGGGTAACTCAGCTAAACTCCCCTACTCAGTCCGGGTAACTGAGAGTTATCATCTGCTCTCGTGGCTCTGTTCACCGCATAAAGGTGCACGTCAAGATCTCAGATGAGTTTGCTACATTTAAGTGACAGATAGGATGCCCCTGTCCCTTTTTCTTTTCGCTTTTGTCATGGATGTCATCATGGAAGACTAGCTGCAGCTTCTGACGACTGTGGAATGCTCTCAGATCGTTAGTCCACAGATATCGAGTGTGCAGCTGACATAGCTGTTCCCGGATCCGACCCCCTGAATAATTCTGCCTCACGGTTTGGAATGTACGCCACACTTGTTAAGTGTCAAGTGTTGCTACAAGACTGGATAAAATCAGATCCCAACTTCATGTTTGCAAATAAGCCGATGGAAGTGGTAGACAAGCTTTTTTGACTGTAGCTGTATCATTCCTGATAGTCTAGCTAAAGATTATATTTCTTTCTGGAAAGGAAAGGTCAGAATCGTTTTTTCGAACTTGCAGCATCTGCGGCGTAGACGCGGAATTTTTTGTATCTGTCAACGGTTCATAATGTTAGGTGTTAGTAACCGAAGGGGTGCTAGTCAAGTACTCTAAGAAACTTTTAATGGTGCACTGGCCTGGTCACGTGCTTCGGATGCCCGTAGAAAGACTTCTTTCTCTGAACAGAAACTAGCCATGGGGCTTGTGTGACTACTCGAAAGTGAGGCATGAAATCCATTATTGGCAAACTCAGCTGCGTTGGTCATTGGCGTCTCGTTCACTGGGGATGTCTAGACAGGACACATCAAAGTTAAAGGCATTGAAAGAAATGGTGCAGTTACCCGTTCAATGGCGTGCATGCATCCAATCGAATTTTTCCAATACATAGCTTCCTCCGTCGAGCTCATTACTGAAAAACCCACTACCGCCCCTGGATTTCCCTGTCGATAATAGTTAACTTCGCGGGACTCAGTCGACCAACTTTCCTTTCAACATTCCGGAAGAAACCTACTCACTCAGTATTCCAACGTTTGTTGTGCTGGTTCTCGGGCAATTTGCACCATGGATCGTTTTATGGGCACCTTCAGCAGAAGACTCGGTTGTTCCGCGAGACGGAAACTGTAAACTAGTGTGCGTCAAACCATACGATCGTTCGTGCCTCAATACCCGAGGTAAAACAATATCCGTGATGCATTTCACAGGGACTTCTCTGGATGACTCAATATACCCACCAAACGTTACAATCAACTAATCTCTAAAATTCACATTTCCCAATGTCTAACCTGATAGAACGTTAAACTGTTTCCCGCTAAATTGTTCAGTCAACTTTTTGGTTCGTGTTCAATGCAAAGGTTTCCTGTCATTTCATAACTTAGAAGAACATGGTGCTCCTTTGCCACTTTTCCATGTCTTGTCAGGGGCACAGGTGTTTCGTACCCTATACTCTTTATTGTTAAGTTAATGTTTCTCTTACTAATGTCTTTGATTCTAGAAATTACTCAGGGTGCCGTTAAACTAGTTAGTTCGCCATCTTAGCTATTTTTATCTTCTTTCCAGATGTTGTCTTCAACCCAGGCGATAATGCTCATCACGCTTCCATGTTGGAATGTGGTGTCCAACGGCTCGTTAGAGGAACCTATCAACATATTCCACATGGTTTCTCACTGGTCGTCTGACAGTTATCACTCTCCAATCACTCCACCGTTCCGTCTTCTGAAAATGTGAGTAGCATTTTCTACCGCTGCATTTTAGCATTCCCTTTAGGGAAAGCTACCCAAATAGATAGACATGTGATTGTCACTGATTTGCCTTTAAGTCTTATTATTTATTTGTCTTTATTTGTCTTGCCGTAGTTGTCTTTTGTGTTACTTAGCAAGTAACCGTACGAGGTCGGTTGCCAGCAGTATGTGGCTATAGCTATACATAGACCGTAACATTATGTGAAAAGGTCATCAACCGTTACACGTCCAAGTTGATGCATTAGAAATAGGTTCTGGCCTATTGGTCTGCTACTGGCTGCTAGTCAGTATCATGGCCTATCCGTTTAAATGGGTCTTGCTGACAAATACTTCCAGTTATCCGACCAATCCAGGTGGCGTCATTACCATTCCGCACCTCTAATAGAGTGACTGACGATTCAATACTAAAAGTTCGAAAAAACGGAGATTCAAAACTGGATGCGAAGTCAACTGTCCGAAACTATGGAAGGATTATGTTGGCTTCAATCACATCTTGCTGAATATGCATCCAGTTGTCGCTGGCGCTGATTGTTCTTCGCAGAGCCGTAAAACAATAAGCTCGTTATTCTGTTTGTGAAACTTAATATGGACACAGTTTTCTCTTCCAAGGTATACTCGATCAACTGAAAAGTGTTCGTTCCACTGGGTTATTCGTTATCGGGGAACAAGTAGTCATACTCATCTACCCCACTATGTTCAAACAGGTGCGTCAATCTTACGTTTTAATCACTGGTTGGAACCAAGCCACATGTTGAAGTGAATCCTGGTACGACTGTGGTATGACTTTCTCAATTAGAATTATGTTTCACGTCCTGACTGATGCAACATATGCACAACATTTCAGGGCCAGCACTTGCAACCAGCTCGAAGGTCCTCGTGTAATGAGTCGAAATCTGGCCGTTGAAACCCCATGAGATACTTGGGAGTCGATGCATCTTGTTAAAATGCTGGTCGAACGCTTTTTGTTCATTTGTGTCTTCATTTGTGTTCTTTTCAAGAACAAGGAAGGATGTTCTGCAATTTTTCATTGGATTTCTTTTTAAAATGCCTAAAACGCCTCCGAATCTTGTTGGAACTTCAAGGGACGCTCAAATATTGTTGTGAAACCTGAAAACAAAATCTGATTCCCTTCGATACACTCGAAGAGTTATTCAAAAATTTTATAAAGATCTACAAAATTCCGGGACTTTTTAACATCATGACTTTCCAGAAGAATAATTCAACGTGATTATGCCTTCGAGGTGCCTTACCAGTAGAACACTTGTAATTCACCATATCTCAGTTTGTTTTCGTCTGACAACTGTACAACATTTCCAACGCGACTTGTACTGACCAGAGGCAGAACATTCGGCGTGAATTGATTGAGCTTGTTGTTGCGACTATTTGTGAAAAGACAGTAGGTAATAGAATTTGAGCGTCTTCATGTTAGGTCCGCGTATGCGTGCTATCGAGAAAGTAGGCCCTCCTGTTGTATGTGGTATTTGGCTTCCAGTTTGATTGGAACAGTCGTGACCGCAATATAACAATTTTCTTGAAGTCGGTTTTTCATTGGTGCGGTATGGTTCTTCTGAATTCCGCCAACTATCTCGTTATCCCTGTATTGATTACATGTACTCTGTTGAACAGAATTGTGGACTCTCTTTGTCAATCTTTGGCTTTTGGTGGCCTGGGTGCGGTGTTTCAGGCAGCCGCCGATTGCTTGTCAAATCTCGTTCGTTCGCTTGATTGTATGTCACGGGGCGAAGGATCTGATTTGTGGTCAAACCATCCCTTAATGTCCACACAGGCCAACCTAGCAATGTGTCAGCGTGGTAAGTTTGAAGCTTTCACACAAGATATCCGTGGTTCTCATCATTTGGTACAGTCTACTTCAGGAATCGCCTCTCATATCACTTCAGATATCCTTCAACTCCCGTCAGAAATTATTGTCGGAGAAACCGGGGATATTAACGAAAATTCGGTAGGTGAAAGTGTAATCAGCTGGTGGTTTTTTTAAAAGTCAGCTACCGAATGCAGTACGTAAGTGATTGGTTATTCAGTTTCTCTTTGTGGGTATTTCAGATTGGTCGATTTCTCATTGTATGGAAACCGTATTGTGACAGTTACTTGTCGTGTAGAAAGACTTCGTAATTATCGATATCTTTTGCGATATTTCAATTACATTAATCCATTTCAGCAACCACGTTGCTCCACGCAAACAACGCCCACTGAGCAGGATCATCAACTTGCTCAGGAGTATATGGCTGCTCTGGAACGACTACTTCCCTCGTTATTACTTCTTGGTACCGTGACAGAATTGGATCAGGTAATCCAAGGATTTTCTTCTGGCTTTTGTGCACGTAAGTCGCTATTCTTGAAAATTTACGTGTAGTTCACATTCCGCGTCATCATAGCACCTGGTTGGTTGTTGAGTGCATGACTGCTGATATGCTCGCCGAACTTAGCATTTAGTTTGCGGGCCCCTCGTCACCTTCCGAGGAGACATTATCAACGAGCGTTTACGTGGCTGTTTGCGTTTTCGTTACGCGGAAATTATTTGACGCTACTCGTACCATTGCTGGGGCACCACAGTGATCGTTTAACTTTATAGTTTGGATAGGTGCACCCTCTATGCGGTTATGCCTTCATCAGTTTATACGGCCGTACGCCGTTAATTCATTGTCCTTGATGTTGACTGTGATTTCGGCTGCTTCGTCCTATTGTTATCTCCTTAGTTCGTGGTCATATTTCGGAAGACCAGTTAGCACCGTGAATTTTTATACATAACTTAGCGGTTAAGGTGGTAAGCTACTGACCGGAAGGCCTGTGGTTCCAACCCGACCCTTTTTTTCGAATGTTACTGTACAGGCCGGGACGACGTGGTAGTATTTCAGCCCTCGTGATTCCTACAGGTCGAATCGCCTCGACATAGCTTAGTGCATGTAAATCATTGTTTTGGTTACGTAGATAAAGCCGCCTTTATTCAATAGCTGTTAGTTTACCTTCCCTTTTTCAGAGTTGGTATCCAAGCGCCACGATTCCATTTCCCTATTTCCTACTCATTCGTGCGCTCGCGATGTACAGAACCCGGTTATGAATGCCGATGCCATCTACGTGACTACTTATGCAACTCTGAGTCTTAATTTACGGCTTCTTTTGTGCGATTTTTATAAGAAATCGTCTGAGCTTATTTCGTTGGAAGTGAGTCAAGTAAGTCAGCTTTGAGCTTTGGTTTGTATGCGTCCATTTTTTTCATCTGTCTGCTTTATTGCCCGTCTTTCTCTTCTTTGCGTAGGAAGCATTCATCAACTCTGTACTCGAGCACAAGTTACTGGTGTTCCTGCCTGCTGGCTTTCTGGTTCAAGTATTTCAAATGGTTACGACACACAACTACTTGGGATTTGCGGGTTTCAACTTTTCAACCACTGGTTCTGAAAGCAATTACTTCCGCTCTTTGGTTGAGCAGCACTTTCAAGCTTCTGGTCATGCACTTTACGCTCTGCTGACCAGTTCAGTCGTCTTTCGTGAAGGTCGGGTAAGAGACGTTGTAGACTGTGCTTCAGGTAATAGGGTTCTAACATGCCTCTAGTGGCTGACATGATTTCTCATCCTTATTTTCTCTTTTAGACCAGAACTTGTTCTGAGCATCGTCCTATCAGTACACCGCTTTCTGTCAGCCCAATTATGGCCAGTTGCATCTGCTGTGTGATTTGGCAGCCTCTGTTGGATGGGTTTCGTGGAATGCTATCCCTACCCGGACTTTTCGACTCATCCAACTCTCCCCTCACTAGTCACAGTCTCAGCGAAACAGGTTCCTTTGTCGGTAAAATCGAGCGGTTCACCGTAAACGCCGAAGTACTATTGATGAATCGTCTGCCACAAATTATTCGGGAGCAGCTAGACTCACTGGAGGTGGCGCAACACCAAATTCTCTCATGCTCGTTTGAAGCTTTGCGGTTGGCATATCGGCTTGGTCTTCGTGGTGAATGCCACCGAATGCTTGAAGAATTGGTCTCTTTCCTAACCCAGTCCTCCGAACGAACGTTTCTAAACTTAGAGGCAACTTTTACTGATTCCAACTCTGCGGTCAATACTGGACGACAAGTTATATCTGTACATTACATTCAGATCCATTTACTGCGTCAGCTGCTTTCTATGTGCACTGAAGTGGATATGAGTTCTGATCAAACATTTTGGATCAGCATTTTCAGAGCTTGTCGGCTTATTTGTTGGTTGGAACACTGCAACTTCGTTAGGTCAAACGCCCAACGGGGAGGAGATCTGATAGATTATCCTGAATACTCTGACGGCGAAGATCTTAAGTGAGTAATTGGGATAGTCATTCATTACCTTTATAATGATTTCGCTTTAGAAAGAACACCCACTTTACGCACTTCTTGCTTATTGTGGGTTAGTCTGGTTACGCAGTTTACTTCGTCTAATTAGACGTGACATCTTTTTGTCCCATGATGAATGCCACTCAGCAATTGACACTGGGGCAATACTGACGCTTCCTCTCTATTCACTTTGTCGAATGCCAGTTGTGAACACATTTTTCAGGGTGACCCCCAAATTCCACATTCTGAGTGACTACAATGTCCGTAACCCAGTGGCTACTTTATTCTTCCCACACATTCTGCAGGCCATTAGGTAGACTTCATTGCGATTACCAAACCAACTTGTTTCCTTTTTATTGCGTTCCCCTGGTCGAGACTTTGATGCTTTCCAAACTGCCTATGATCACGCATTCTTTTTGTTATAATTTTGGCTCTCCTACTCTTCCTGGCTCATCCTACCATTGTCTTATCACTTGGGACCACTGTTTTTTTTCTGCAAAACCTATGCCCCACTCACATATTCCTTTCTGGTGATATTTTGTTACTGGCTACAAGACTGCATTTTTGAGCTCTGTTCCTCCTAAGGCCTTTTTCGGACGGTCTTTCAGTTCCTTCTGAGATGGGCACTAATTTTGTTTATGATGGTGCTTCAATTTACACCTCATCTTTTTAAGCAAGTGAAGCATGTATCCCCTGAATGGTTTTGTCACGCGTCTACGTTGATTGAGAAAAGGATTGGACTGTACGCCTGATTGTGTGTACATCCTTGTTCAACACGTGCGGCCTACACTGCCCCCTGTAACTCATCGATAACGCCAAAATCGTTCACTGCTTGGAAGGAAGAACAGCCGCCGAACATGCCGACCAGAAGCCACTCCTGAAATCTCGTCATCCAGAATTTCCTTCCTTCCTGCACATTTAAACACGACTCACAAAGTTGGGGCTATCGAGTTGGTTCCTCAGTGGAACTGTGGGTTGTAAGCAAAATGTCGGTTCAGTTCGTCTCATCACTCATTTGTTTCTTGTTTATTACAAGTTGCTTCAGGTTGGCGTGATACGGAGTGGGTTCATCATAGATGTATATTTATATCAGTATTTGTGACAAATTTTGAAATTGAATCTATCATACTAATAGGATCAGGCTCTGTTGTCCATTTTCACCTGGACGTTCTGTCGAGCCAGTTGACCGTCGTTTGCCAACAGTTGATGACTCTCTCTTTTGATCTCGCGTGATAAATAAGCAGCCAGGAAATCTCTGGGGTGTCACGTTTCATATCCGTAGAAATGCACCACTTGGTTACAGAACCTAGAACGGATGACATCAAACTGAGATGAACGGACCTGACCGGAAAGTAACCACTGCGGCGGCAACTGACGCTATTCAGATAGTTGAATATCCACATGCAATTCATTTTGATGAGTCCTGTTTGAAACGATGAAAGCAAGTCGATAAATTTCGCAAACCAAGGCATAAACGGACGAGTTCTTTGCCGAGTCTGGCTGAATGTCTCATGCTTAAGACGACGAACTCCTGTCTGAAGACTTTTGTTGCTTTGTAAGTTATTTTTTCTCTCAAGAACCGCTAGCGACCCCTCGAACAAAACCCAGTCAGTAATGACAACTAGGTTGCTGTTTTTTTACTACTCAACGTCTTATTTGTCTGATTCGACGGAAGTCGTGAACGGTGGCTGAAAGTAGCTCGTCTGCAGAAAGGGGGAACCAAGATATAGTGAACTCGTCTCTGGAAGCACTCGGTGTGGTTGGATGGGTGTTCATCTACTTGTTATTCCGACCGAAAATATAATTAAGGTTAGCGCATCCACCAACCAACCTGCGCCAGAATAACTATATGTTGCTATTCCAGTGTCGTTTGGAAGTTTGTTCGTTTATTTTTGATCACGACAGCCAGTCGATTTCCACTGTGCCTAACACGCTGTAGGCGACGTCTGCTAGCCTAATCCCTATCTTCTCAAATAAGACAGAGTTGCCTCTTCCCTATTCTTGCATTTTCCTCTTTACAGTCCATTGGATGCTGTCCACAATTGGCTACGGGAAACCCAGCTGAAACATGCTTCTAATATGGGTTTCAGTCCTTCCAAGGAGAGGGTAATTCTCGGTTCTGCTGGAATACTCGATTCGGATAATGTGGATCGTGTCCTGTGGCTGTTGTCCCGTGCTGTTGAACAGCTGATTGACCGAGCAGCGCTTGATTTCCCGCTAGAGAAGCTGTTATGTTTTGCTGCGGCACTAATTACTACACTAACGAAGTCGGATAAATACTTAGACTCCGGCTTACATTCTGCTCTGTCATTCGATCCTCTCGTTGATCGGTACGTCTGTTCTGTATTTTCGGTACTATGTTCTGTTTTATCTATTACAGCCTATTCGTTTGAGCTGTGTATACGAATGTTTGATTGAGGCTTTTTCTAAATTGTTTTCTGTGTTTGGTTCCATAAGTATTCACAACTGTTCAGTGGGACACCTGAGGCATTTGGTTGAAAAACCCGCCTGCCAGTGCAGAGTAGCGTTCGCAATCCTGACTACTGGTAACTCTAGTTCACACGTCCTTTTTGGGTAGGCTAGCTGTCTGATTCTTCCATTATGGTCATCTTTCATTCGCCCATCGATGAAGTCTAGATACTGAAGCCAGTTTTCGTAGAGGAAGACAGTCACGAAGAGACTGGACCTTACCGTGGTGTGACAGTTTGCGCACCTCAGCGACCCTTTGAGCTCTACTGGGGGGTCTCCCCGCGATACTCACAGAGTCTCTCATACCAGGTTGGTCAATGGTTAGAGGTCTGACGAACACAGTCTCCTGGTCCTTCAGGTTGGGCGTTGGAACATGTGGCGACTTGTTCCGTAGAAATGGTAATACATTTGCATTTCCCGCCAAACACCGCTGCCTTGCGGCTAGGCTTTTGAGCCAAAGCCTTCGGTTGAGGACCCTAATCGTCCTCCTGTCTAGGTGTGGGCGCCCTGACAGTATCCCAGCCCACGTACAACCATGACACTTACAACTAACAATACTCTCATATCACATTGGCCGTCGCGTGGTGGTATCAGCCGGGTCGCCTTACTCGCTGCATACAGCAGGGCGGGTAAGCGAAAACAGGCTACTGCTGACGCCTCTCTTCTTTCTCTTTCACATACTTTTTCGTGCCCCCCTTCCCTCCCCAGTAATAACTCTACTCTTTTAGGCCCAGCACTTATGATGATGATGATGACTCCGTTCGTCTTGCATCGGTTTTGCCTGCAGCATCTACTCGTCACATGGCGCCGACATCCTCAGGTATCTCCAAATCAATCTTCAAGCCTCGACATCCAATCTATCTGGCCGCCTTCAATGTCCGCACTCTGAAGCAAGCAGGTCAACAAGCTGCTCTTGCTCTCACACTGGACTCGCTTGGCATTGATGTGTGCTGTGTCTCAGAAACAAGAATTCAAGATGCAAGCACAGTGATTGAGCTAACCGCCCCATCACTCTCCACTCGCTTCCGGCTACGCACCTCTGGTGATGCAGAGGCTGCTGCGGCGGGATGTGCAGGGGTTAGTATCGTCTTGAGTCACCGGACGGAAGCATCCTTGCCTGACTGGATACATGTTGATAGTCGCCTCCATGCGGTTCGTCTGACAACGTCTGTGAAAGAGTCTCACAAGCGGGAAATTGATCGATGTCTGTTTATCGTGTCTGCTTACGCCCCAACTGACTGTAGCTCCGACGCCGTCAAAGACAGGTTTTACGACGCCCTGAATGTCCTGGTGCGGCGAGCTAAAAGCTCAGATATTGTGGTGGTTGCCGGAGATCCGCATGCACAAGTGGGCAGGCTTAGCTTATCTGAGACCCAATTAGGAGGTCGATATGGATCGGACTCGGTACTTACGGACAATGGGGAACGATTGTTTCAGCTGTGTGCTAATCGCAGGCCGTTTTTATGCAGTACCAACTTCCGAAATAGACGAAGCCGTCTGGCCACATGGTGTCCTCCAACGGCATGCAGGCCACCAACTCACATCGATCGCATTGCCATCAGTTACCGATGGCGTGGATCAGTAATTGAGTGCCGGTCGTCTTGGAACACATTTGTGGATCCCGACCACGCACTCGTCCACAGTCGCTTCTCCCTACGTTTTCCTGGGCCACGGAAGGTGCGGACAAATCGCTCAGCAACTGAGAGACTGGCGGATCCGGATGTTAGACGAATTTACCAGAATCGTCCTCAAGAGTCTCTTCCAAACGCTCCACCATCAGATGTGAATTCATACTGGGCGAGATTGCCACCTCTTTGCATAGTGCTGGGAATTTTGCCTGTTGCACGGCACCGCCAGGCGCATTCAAGGACTGGATATCAGACCGAACACTGGCATTGCTTAAATCTCGGAGAAATATTCCAGCCGGCCCCGAACATAACTAGGTGCGACGAATTATCAGACGTCAAGTGAAAGTGAGCGTGTGAGCCGACCGTGAAGTATGGTGGACACAGAAAGCCAAGGAAATGGAAGAGGCCCAGAAAGCCGGTAATGCTCGAAGATAATGTCAGTTGATCCGTGCGACCGGTCCCGGGAAACCACCTGTGAGAGAAACCATCAAGGATCGGAAAGGAGTGACCATCTTGAATAAAGAAGAACGCCTCGACCGGATACTTCGAACAACAATTGTCGTGGCCACACGCTGCCACTCATCTGGAGCCCACAGTAGACGTAGAACTCTGGACGGTGGACGTGCAACCACCTACGCCCTCGGAGGTTTGCGACTGCATGTGTTCTCTCAAGCATCACCGAGCTTCTGGTCCGGATGACCTCCCACCCGTATTGTTCAAAGATGGTGGTGATGTCCTCAGTCAGCACTTGTCTGATCTGTTTGCCTGCATTTGGGAAAAGGAGTCTGTCCCAGACAACTGGGGAGAGTCGGTGATAGTGCCCATTTTCAAAAAAGGGCTCGTAGTGAGTGTGGCAACCACAGGGGGATCAGCTTGACCCCGGTCGTAACGAGACTGTTGGCGTCACTCGTGCTTCGTCGCCTTACGGTGGCTCGTGAAACACTGACTCGAGAGCAGCAAGCGGGATTCCGGCCTGGTAGGCGTTGCGTTGATCAAATCTTCACACTGCGTCAGGTGCTAGAACAACGCCATACGTATAAGCGACCCACGATTCTAGTATTCCTGGATTTCCAGGGCGTAGTCGACTCGGTTGAGCGGTATGTTCTTGATACGCTTGCCTACCAAGGAATGCCCCGGAAGTTCGTGAACATAATAAACCCTTTGTATTCTCAGACTTCCGGACGTGTGGGATCATACGGCAAGCTCTCCAAAAGCTCCCGTACACAAAGCGGTATCCGTCAGGAGTGCGCACTCTCTCCGCTCCTATTTAATTTCTTGATTGATGAGATAATGAGACGAACGCTGGAAGGTCTCCAAAACCCTGGTGTTCAAATAGCCTGTGACGAAAACCTTGTTGATCTGGACTATGCAGGCGACGTCGTTCTCATCTTCGAAGAGCAGAAGATGGTGTTTTTGGATGAACTGGCCAAAGTCATCCCGTCCTTTGGTATGCACTTTGCACCCACAAAGTGTAAGGTCATGCTCGTGGACATGCTGTCACTGAACACGCCACCTACAATCCAGGGAGAGGTACTGGAAGTTGTGGAGCGTTTTACGTATCTTGGAAGTTGTATTAGTCCTGATTGTAGTCTGACAGATGAGGCCAATGCACGGATCTGTAAGGCTCGGGTCGCGTTTGCTAGTTTGAGACACCTATGGCGTCAAAGTGGTTTATACCTGAATCTCAAGCGACGTGTGCATCAGGCTACAGTACAAGTTGTTTTGTTGTATGGCAGCGAGACTTGGCATGTTCGGTCAGCGGAACTGGGAACTGGGTCGGAACTGGTGTCCGACAACCGTTGTCTCAGAACCACAGCTCGTGTGGGTTGGTGTCGGCGAGTCTGTAACGAGGCAATTGGAAAGCAAGTTTTCAGTTGTGCAACGGAGACTTCCATTGAAGTATGTGTCCCGCACCAGATGCTGCGTTGGTTAGGCCATGTATTGCGTACGCCGAACCATCGTTTGCCGAAATAGTGCTGTTTTCCGTGCCAATTTAGAGTGGCGGACACATTGTGGCCAACCCTTGACCTAGCAGAGGTGTATGAAAGAGAGTCTGGGTGCTGTCGGTGCGACTCGCCTTCGAGGATGCGGACCACGTGATCCCCACTTCGCCTGGTGGGAGACGCTGCAGGATATGGCTGCCAATCGATCTCGGTGCCGACCTTGTTTTTAGTTTCTTCCCAAATTGCCTGAGTAAGTATCCGGAGGTGTAGGCACCTCTGAATGATTGTAGTAAGCTAGCACTTTATTCTTTTCTTCACAATAAGGCTTTCAAATAAATCATGGTTGTACGGCAGTGAAGCATCGGTGTTGAACGCTGATGTCATGCTGTCGATGATGATGATAATGATGGTGAGAGGAAGACTGTCACTTCGTATGCGGTTGTTGGGTTCTGGGAAAGGGGGTTTAGCTAACCTTAACATGCGTACCGCCAGCGTAGTGATAATCTGGGTACATCACCGGACACCGGCTTTTGTGGAAGTGCTGCGATGAATGGACACTGGGCAGCACCTCCTCAAAGTGTGTTACGCAGGCAAATGTACTCCAGGGGCTTTTGCAGGGTTTTTAGCACTCATCCCGTTAACCCTAATGTCCTTGATTTCAAACTTATAAGGACAGCACTAACTAATTGTAAATCAGGTGCCTTTGAGGCTTCTACGTCTTCCGATTAATATTTATCTTTTCTAACCAATTACCGTACTATGCTAACCACCCCAGCTTCACAACAGTTACCTTTGGTGAGGTCGTGTGACAGGTGGTACCACTGTCGTCACTGCGTTTTATGCTAGTATGTGTTTAATAGTGGTCGTCAATACTCGCGCCTTGTGTCTGAAGTTTTGCGTGCGTCAAACTCTGAGTTACAGAAGAAATACGCCCAACAATTCCAACAATCGATGAGTCTGGCAGATCAGTGAACTTTGATCAAGTCATTAGATTTTCGCTTGCCGCATTTGACTGCCTCAGTTGGATGGAATGGAACTTCATGTGATCTAAGTAGACTACTGATGTTTCGCGCGTTACTTATGGCTGCCATCAGTTTTTGAATGATAGTTCCGTTCTGATCGTCAGTCTTCATTTACGGTGGTTTTTTTAGCAGTTCAGTTGGTGTATAGTTTTCAAAAACACTTTAATGGTTCACCCTCCCGCTGGTCTTTGTAACAGCTGGTGAAATTTACCTGACCGGTGCACTTTCCTAAGGAAGACTGGAGTTTCTGGCATGATTCTTTGCCGGACGTTTCTGCCGCCTTCTTGTTTGTTCGATATGCACACTTGTTCGTGATGTTCATCGGATCTGGATAGATGCGATAAGCTCTACCATAGCTGTCAGTTTCTTGACCAGATTCGACTGAGAGAACTTTGTCCCTGACCGGCCGTTTTCGAACTGGGCCTGTAAGTACCATCTCGTTTGGTCCCCGAAGAATAACTTTTTTGGTTTGCGGTTTCGCAACAGTTGTTTCACCCTTATTCATGACCTAATGTTATTGCCTACACAATTAAGACGTGTCGATATTTCTACTAAAATTTTCAATAATTGAAGTTGATATTGCACGGAAACCTTCGAATCCTGTTGTATGGTTTGTTCTGTCCGCGAGACGAAACTTATCGCATCATCTCACTTTCACCCTGTCCCCACAGCCTCTGTCAGTTATTGGTTTCTTCTTTCTACAACTCCCAACGACCTCTGGTTCATCTAATTTACCTGTGGGCCTTAGTTGCTGATCCGTTAATGTCCGTTTGTTACGTTCAATCAAAGTCATGCGTCACAGGGTCTGAGGGACAGCGACTACTCCACCAACGAGTCCTCGCTTGTCTCCATACTTGTATCGCCACTCAAATCACCACTTATCCGGAGTTCCCCCATTACAATGTCAACGAGGCATTATTGAAGCCATTTGAAACTTCACTCAATTTAGGTAAGTAGTTCGACCAGAATTTTTACCACTGTATGGTCACGCACTCGCAAAGTTAAGCTAAAATTTTGCTGTAAATGATTAAAAACCGACGCGCACCATGTATCTATTTTCAGAGCGGTGTGATGGCGAAATTCAAGATAGAATAGTTTCTTGCTTGTGCGAGCTTATTGAAACGAGCGGGGAATATCTTCGATCAGCTTGGCGCCCGCTATTCCGCGCTCTGCGCTCCGTTCAGCTGAACTTCCTTTCCCCCTTGCGAATTGTACCAGCGGACCGTTACGCTAGCGCTCGCTCTCATTTGTCCACGATCAGACAGCTGCTTCATCGCCTTCGGAGTCCATCTGGATCAGTGAAAGCAGTACCATGTAATGGTAGTATTGTAACTAAGGAAACCGATCATGACGTGGCCTCTTCTTGTGCAAAGCATGTTGGAACTGTAATGGAAGTTTTTGAGGTTAGTTAGTTTGTTTCCTTCCCCAAACTTTCCCTTCATCCATACGTTTTCTGCTGCGATCCCATTATCCATAGTTTTAACGTTTACTTGGAACCCTGGTTCTTGAGCGAACTGAGTTATTTCAAATTCTGTGGCCTTGTGCTCATGTGACTACTCGTGAAGCAGGTAAAGCTCTTGAGGTTGTCGGTAACTTGACCTAACTGAGAGGTGGCGCATCTTCAAGCGAAGGTGTTACAGCTGAAATCGCTGTTCGACTCGCGTTTAGGATCCTCCAACAGCTGTGACGCATCCGAACCGTCAACTTCTTCCTCCAAGGACACCTTTAAAACAGCTTCCATATCACGAATTAACGGCATTCGCCAACTCATTGTTTGACCACCGCTGCTTATGAAGTATCTCAAGCGTGTGGTCGGAGCAGTGTGTTAATGACTGATCGAACGACCGAATGTTTTCCGTATACTGAACATCATCGGCTTGAAAGGCTTAACTAACCTACAGTGACTTCGCCAGCTGCTTCAGGTACTCCGGATAACGCTTCGACGACCTTCACTTCCTGTTATAAGGGCTAGAACAGGTGGTAGCTGGTAAGCAAGCAATCTGACGACGGGTATATCATACTCCCTTGATCTGAATGTCCAAGATTGTCGACTAAATAAAAAATACAATATCGAGCACTAATTGGCTCCAGTGCTCGCCGCATAGACAAGGATAAACAACTTCTACAGTCATTTGCTGAGTATCAACTGTTCCTGACCACCACTGACTTTCGATACCGGTGTTCACACCTTGTCACTTAGAGCCACTAACCGCAGTTCAGCCATGGTCACATACCATGTGACAATCAACTAACGAACTAGATCCTCAATCTTTAACCATCGCTTCTTGTGGGAAGCGTCTATGGTTTAAGCTCTTGTCATCCGTTGGCACGACTACCAAATCGTTCCCCCGCGAATCGCGTAGGCCATTTCGTTGCAGATTGTTTCCGAACATCGACAGTGTTTGAGACGAACGTACAAAATAGTGATGAGGGTCATGTTGAGGAAGAAACGGCGCAATGTGAAAAGATCGACGCTTGCAGCTTTTAAGACTGCCTGCCTGAGCTTTCCAACACGTTATGATGAACGCCTGACATCCGGATCTAATTTTCCGGTCAATAGTGATCAAATCCGTGAACGATCGCGCATATTACGGCAAATATGCAGCAGCCTATCGCAAGCTATCGACCGGATTAAACACGATGGCATAACAACAGTCTAACAGGTATTTGGTATCATCACGTTCGGGTTTTACTGATGCCGGGAAAGCCATTTCAGCAAATATTTCCTACGACAGCAGATCACTCGAAAAAAAGTTGATAAACAGTCTAGAACATCAACCACAAAACAGCTAGATCCCAACGCGACCAGAACAACGGACGTATTTCCGATCCTTAGTCGTCGAAATATTCTCAGTTTTCCTAGCTAGTAGTTGCGGTAGCCAGAAGACGACTGAAACCAGATTTGCGAATTCAGAAACAGGTTCTTTTATCGGTAGCCCTACGGTAGTTAGGCTGGTCAGTTGAACTTGAATGTTTCTGTCCGTTCCCTCTCCCAATATGTTCTCTCTCACCGTGTTTTCCAGCTCCCTTCGTTTGGTTTGCTAGTTAATACGCATACCCCTTCCAGTTCGGTGGACTGACCCGAGTTTTCTCTTTCACACCTCTGTTCGATGAACAACAGTAACTTTTGTTTTCACCACTCCCATACATTTTGCTCCATTTCGTTTGGTTATTCTCAAGTGGTTTAATATCTGGTACCAGTTATTCTGCACATTCATTATGCTGGTAGTGGAACAGAACAAAAGAGTTTTTGCGAACTCGTGAGTTGATGTAGACCTATCGGAATGTCACTTGCTTTCTGTGCTTGTTTTAAATACAAAAGCCTAAAATACGGCAAAATTGCGGGGTTGATAGCAAATATCCAGGAAGTAGGGAATGCTTTTGCAACACGCACTTATCGCGTCCTATTTCAGCTAGTTCGCACAACCAGCCGAAGAAATTTAGTGCAGGTGAAACCATCCGCTAAACACATTGACCGATTAACTCAGGTGTCATGTTCTTGTTACGCACTTGTGAACTGCAACGGAGGCTAGAACCCCTGATCAGTGACCGTGGCGAAAACGGAAAAGAAACACGATGAAGGAATAAAAAGACGAACCCAAGATAGAGTATTTTGGCGAAGAGGAGGTAGATACTTGGGAGGGTTGATAAATGGATGTTTCCATAGTGGATAGACCCCAGTCGTGGATGGCACTGTGTCGTTGCTCAGTCAGACTGGAACGAATTGTTAAAATGAAAAGTAGTGAAGAGTATGGTGTCCTCTAAGATTCGTGAACGAAAGACGTAATGAGCGATAATATATCTTTCAAATAAGGAGGAAATGAGATCCGTACAACACCCATGCGCTAGTGTTGTGGGTCGGAGAGGTGGTGGCGTCCTTTCCTACTTGTATAAGGTGACCGTGGAAATAAGATCCGTCTTCCTCCATACGGGATACGCCAAGGGTTACTGATGATGACAGATATGGCAGCCAGTGGTGAGTGTCCATTTAAATTACTGCCTTCATTGCATAGCTGTCCGAATTTTGTCCAATAGGAAACTAGCATTACTCGGCATCAGCGAAATCTTTCGGTGATTGCCCGCATCTAATGCCTGTTTTGTCACATCCCCCGTCCCTAGCGAACGAAACTGTCGCAGCTTGAACCAACTTATCTTAACATGCTGCTTTTGATTGACAAAGTGAAATGAACTGGGGTCATTGAACGACTTCTTTGCTGACTCTCGGAAACTCACATAGCACGGTCGAGTGCTGTCGTTCTATCGCGCTCAAATTCGGTTGTAGCTCCAAGGGGCCAAAGCAGTTTCTATAATGAAAATTTTCGGGGTGATTGCATCGAAACCGAGGGGCGAGCCTCCTGTCTTAAAGCCAGCAGCTCTGGCATCAATAAAACCCAAACACGTAGTATCGCTTGGCTAGCGTGACTAGATGCCATCTTCAGTTGCAGTGGTTACTTCCGGTTCACAGTACCGACTAGTTCAACTTCCCAACACCACACCCAAGGATGTTACTGTATGATTTGTGTGTACTTTGTCCAACCGTAGAATGAATCGGCGGGTGACTTCCGTTATGTGTGGTGTATCTGATGTGAAGAAGTTTGGGAACATGTAAAGTCAGTGGACTTAAACTTTTGCAAAAACGGCTGCACAGTGGCGTGGTCTTATGATACTAGTAAGTTAATTCTTTGCTAGAAACACACACTTATATACACTTTCAGATGTGTAACGCACTTTTCGAATTCTGACCTTTGCATGGTGAGTATTCTCCCTGGAGTATACTCAAAAGGCAGTAGCTGACTAGTGATGTCGCAGGATGCGTATTATTCGAAAGCGAAGTATAGACACTGCAAACTTGGACTGTCTGCAGCTGACACTCGGAACCATGAACATTAATGTCTTTGGCGATGATGCTATATTGCGATATACTGTGAAGATACCTAGAATTATTCTTCAGATTGTTTTGTTCCCATTTGGACGCCTGCTTATCAGCCCAGGTCGTTTCACTCCGCCTGCGCTGCAGAAACTCCTTCCTTGTAAGGAAAGAACATAAAAGTATGGGGACAAGGCAGTAACAAAGCGCTATTCTGTCCTTATAAAGACTGAGATTTCTAGACTGATCTCTCCTTTTCTCGGTATGATCAAGCGGTGCAGACATCTAGGACGTGGTAAACCCCGTCTTGGTGAGAAAACACAAAAGAACACGTTCATGGAGGGTATCGACCACCTAAGTCATTTGTTGCCACAACCAATGCTGTTACTGGCTTAGATTTGCTCCTCCAGGGTGCATGAACGCACAAGTCTCCACTGTATCCTTCGGTGACGTGTACAACACACCGAAAAATCACTGTACACATAGGCTTATTGAACCTGACAATGTCTCCCTCAATTTTAAAGAACTATGCCACGGAGCGTTATGTTCTCCCTCCCATCCTTAAAGAGTTATACATCATCACACCGTTCCACAAAATACCACCTGTTTCGTACACTTCAGTCTTGCCTGAATTGCTGGAGAAGCCTATGCTTACTAACATTTGACCGTTGCTGGATGCCTCAAAGTACATATATCAGCTTGCTCACAAACCCAGAAGATCGAGCATTGACTCAGCTGCTTGCTTGATCCATCAATTTTTCGGAGTTCCGGACGGTCGCAGTACTTTTCATTCACTTGACTGAGCCGTGCTGCCTCAAAGACCTGTAATTTCCTCGTAGAATTTTCGATAGATCGATATAGCAAAACCCGTTCAAATCTTCTGAACACAAACTTTCATTATTCTTCTCAACCATTGTATGCTAAACCACGAAACTATCTTCCCAGGTGCCTTTTGAGAGACACTGGTGTACGCCAGAAACTCGTTGTAAAGACCCCATGGTCCGGCATTTGGTTCGACTCAAGACTTTGCTTTTGTCTTTTCGGTTTGAAATCTTAGGATTGCTATCTATATGAACCGGTTCGGCTTAAATTCTCCGCCCATCTACTGACATGTGACCCGGACCCAAATTAGCAATTTGTGCATATTCGTAAATATTTTTAAGCGGCAGTGACGATTAAAAACACTTACTGTTTCGTCTGGGTTTATATCGTTTCTGGTTTTCATCTTGGCGAAAAAGTGCCCACTTGGTCGATAATATTTCCTGTCTTGGCGGCTGCATTATCTTTTCACGGATATGCATTTTTGGCGGAAATTATCTGTCGTCGATTCAGTAGTACACTCGTTTAGCCTGTAATTAGTAACTGAACGGTTTGCTGGTCTGTTGATGATTAAAAACGGCCTGCGCAAAGATGTCGGTTTACAGATATCCAATCATATATGGGTACTCTGACTCAGGAACAGAAGGCAGTATACACGCCAACTTAACCAGCAACGGCTGTGATGAAATCACCATAAGGTCGTGTCTGGTATCTTGTAGACAATTAAGCTTTCGCAAGATCGACTGCTGTTCTTGACCGTTGTTTGCCAGTATCCGGGATGTAGTAACCGTCACCTCAGGTGAGTATCAGATAATGTTGCTTTTCGGTGGATTTACCTGAAGGTTATCGGTAAACACTCCAGTTTGAAAATGAGGTGAAACAGTGGGTGTGGTCTTTGGTACTTTATTTCTCTGTGTTCCTGTAATGACTTATAGAAAACTGGAATTTACCGGGCGATCATCAATAGATGAAATGCAGGGGAATAAATTCTCAAGGGGGCTACCGCAAGAATGTAAGCGGCACACACCTAAGTACTCAATCGGACGACCTGGATAAAAGTTAGCAGTGCGAATGTCACCTCATCTTTCAGTGTCTCCAATCAAACACAAGTGAAGCATGTGGATTCCGTCCCAACGAGCCAGGATTTATGTGCTCCTTGGTTCACATCACCCGGAATTTGTTACACAAAACAATGCTCATACCAGCATATCATAAATTAGTACTTGTAACACACAAGTAAGCCACCAATGTGAGGTGGTCTCAAGTATGTGTCTGTTCCCTTAACAGCCCCCGGTTTGCGCTGGCGTAGTCACTGGTGCTAGCGTTCACCAGCTGTTTTCTATGGCTTCTATGGTCGAAGACATGAAAACCCCTCGGATCCTCACAACCGTACAATAACTCTGCATTCTAATGCATACGACTCACAATTACCGTAATGATAATATGGGGACCGCTGCCATATTAAACCAAGAGCTCGAGACATCTCAATGGTTAAATCCAGAGAAATGTTTCAAATCCTACCCTTGCTTCTCAGTTGATTCTCTCCATGCTTGGGTAATCTGACAGTACTCATCTTGTTACACGGATGCTATGCGTCAAAATGCCATCAACTCTACGATTGTTTTGTTTTGAACAAATAGTGGAGGCCTTGCTTGGTTAATGATATTGCCCTCGGTAAACCTCAGAAGATGTGAGTTTCACTTGCGAAACTCGTATTTCCAGTTATCGACCTTGGCTCTGACGAGGTAATACGGACTACTCCTATCCACCTCTCTCTGCGTCCTCATTTTGTCATTCGATGCTTTGATTATCGTTTGATATGATCTCATGTAGGCACTGATTTATATTGTTTAGACAGATTTCCGGTGGAGCACTCTACAACACCTAGACACAACTCGGTCACTTTAGCTCGCCCATTACCACGTGGAAATACATTCCGTATGGATGATGGGCTGGCTAACTTCTAATTTGATTTCTGATTCTTTGGTTTATGAAAGAAGTTCAGGCGTTTCTGCCACCACTAAAACGGAATTTTAACTTGAACCGCATATGTCATATTGTCTGTATTGATCCCAAAAGCTCTACATAGAGACATATAGGAAAAATTTAATATCGTAATCCATCCTTATCAAACCTTTCAACACCTGTGTTTCCGAGCATTTTTCGGTTTGCACCGCACTGTGAAAGTTTTTATGTCCACTCCGCTTTATACTGCCTTGATGTGGATGACAGGCTTTCCATTTCACCACGAGCAATTTACCAGTCGTCAGATTTGAACAACCTATGTTCTAGCCCCTCACGTTTTTCATATTATTTTATAAAGCGGCATCTTACAGTTAGACTGGGCGCCCGCAGGTTACTCAGCCTTGCTTGTCTACCTTGTTGATATTCTAGGAATACACACCCAAAAAGCATATCAAAGCGTCAGCTGTTAGGTTTTCGGTACTCCTAATGTCTCATCTTAGTGCATTATGTCTCGCCCCATATAGTTTAAATATCGACATGGACCATCTCCTGATTGTCTTTCATACCCCAGTGGAGTGTATCTGCCCCATGGTGTCTGTGGCATCAATCGATCCAAAACACATTGCTTTCATCATTTTGCCTAGGTTTTCCTGGCGACTACCAACATTCAAATATTCTGTGATGCCGCAGTGGACTGTGTCTTGTGTCTACTCCACTATGTAAAGGCAGGATCTACACAGTCAGTCGTTGATTGCGGAGAGGATTCGTTTACCGCGTCCGATCTGAATACGTTTGAAATCTTTGTCCCAATGACTGACGATGGATCTTGCAGCTCGGCAATATGTCTCACAGGTGGTCGAGGTGATTCACTCTGCAGTCTTTTTGAACTTGCCATGGTTTCAAACCAGCCCGAAAGTAAGTGTTTGCTTCTCCCTGCACTTATAGTAGCTATCTGTTTTTACGCCATTCCACTACGATGGACACGTTTTTCACTGCTCTGGAATATCTTGTTGCAATCTTTCTCTCATAATCATCATCTGTAAAAACCGCTTACTTACCGTACAGTGGTTCTACCTATCACAGTTTCGTTCACCGATGAGGTAGGTAGCTGCACATTCGAGGCGCTGGCTGATATAATTGATGCGTAAATACAGGGTCGTCTGTGGACTTTTAATTGGGAGGTTGGGGGGGAGCTATACATTGGAGGGAATAGCTTGGATACACGAGCGCCATTAAAGTCGCGACTGGGCCATGTTTGGCGATGTCTCCAACCATTGGTGTGTCCCGTCTCGGGGTCCCCATCCAGGGAGACGGCAATGACCAGCGTAAATGCCTTTGCTCGTAATAACTTTCATTGTTCGCTGCCAAGTCATCGTTTGCCCGCCCCTGGCTCGTTTCCGCCCTTCACGTGGTTGCGCGAAAAGAGCCCTTCCAAGAAGTCGGTCGACTGGCATACGGAGCACGTGGTCAAGCCAGCGCAACCTATGTAGTGTGATCAGTTCACCCATCGTGGGCGAATTACCTCTTCCGAAAACCATTCGACGTGCTTCAACACTACTGATCCCGTGTTCCCACCAAACTCGGGTAATGCTCCGATGACATCGATAGTCAAACAATGAGACTTTTGACGTCCACAGAGCGCAGCGGCCAGATTTCGGACCCGTATAACAATATGGGGCGCACCGCAGCATTGTAAACTCGACCCTTGACGGAAAAGCTGATGTCATGCCTACGCCACAGGTGATGCAGGTTCACGACATCTGCTTTGGCCTTCCCAATCCGGATGGAAATATCATCAATGGTTAAACCACCGGGTCTAAAACAGATGCCTAGGGAGACAAATTTGTCTACTACCTCAGTCGGCTCATCCACAAGCATCTGAACGAATAATCAAAGCCACCTCGTTTAGCTGCTCCAGTAAATCATATTTTACGCTCTAAAATGTCCGCTTTCCGACGTCGTGCACAGGCGAATCCCGAAACTTTACACATTCATTTTTTTCGGTTCCATCGCTTTATTTATATTGTTCATTTTTCCCAACTGATTGTGCCCACTTCTTACGTATTGTTTACAAGAAGCTTGTTAGACTTTACTTTTTTCAGCCCATAACGATCAAAGCTGGTGAAGTTCATTTACAATATTTCCTTCCTACTGAGAAAGTCTGTGGACCTTGAAACTTTGACTTACATCGCAACCATTTCGACCTATTTTGGCCTCAACGATCTTGAGTATGTGGGTGCGAATTTATTAGATCTGCTCACCTGTTTGCAGAAGATGGATGTTTATCTCATGATCTTCCTAAGTGCTGCCGTCAGTCGTGATAATAAGTAAACATATTTTGCATCGTATTATGTGAGTAGTACTGAGCAAATGTGATTTTTCGTGCTAAGGATGGCAGTATATCACCATTGGGTCGTTGAACTGAGACTAGAGTTTGCAATGTTTGGATGTAAAGGAAAAATGGGATAGGGACTCTCCAGCGAGCGTCTCCAATGTGGTTTCCATTTCAGTTTTAGGGTTTTCTGTATCCATGGCGTATACCCTAGGTTGCACGGGCCTGAGATTTTGGTTTCTTGGTCATTTGAGTGCATCAACCTTCTGGACAAGGAAAATATTCCACGCAATCTGTTGAATAAGGTGTGCCAGTTGCTGTGGTCATGTCTGGAGAACTCAATGTCAGTAGGTCTTCAACGGATTAATACAGCTTTCTGCTGCAGTATCTAAACATAGAAAAGTCGCTTGTTACCGTTTCCCTAAGTCCCACCATTTTGACCGCTAGTTGCCTTTTCGATTTTGTTGTCTGCCCTCACTTAAACTGACACTCGTCCTTCTATCGTTCCTTTTGTTTAGATGAAAAGTTAGGTGGTCCGAACACTATGTTCATCTCAGCGGTTAACAGTTTAATCCGTTGCGTCTGTTGGCTCGAAAGGCTTTGGACCTTGCATGAAGTTCCGTGCATACGAGATGCACGCCGACAAACGGAACTTCACTGTGGGCGACTTGTAACAACCAGTGATACTGCGTCTGTTTCAGACTCTGTACTTCAGGTGAGCACCGCGTTCGAAGGTCGGTGAATAAGTTGTAGTTCTCATGGCACGTACGAATTTTGGTTGGTCTTAGATTTGAGTGGCTCTTACAGTTGTCTGCATATTTACATTATTATCCAAGATAGGAACGGTATTTCTGCTTTTCATTTTCCAAAGCGGAGACATCAGGCCTCATCATTTGTACTTCCTCGTTTTCCGTGCTTTACTTGTCCTCATTAAGCAAGCCTGTACAAGTCCCTAAACGCATTGTGCGCGAAATAATTATAGTAAGCAAACATTTTTACAGAAAGCAAGACGTTTTCCTGAAATGCGTATAAAAACCCAAATGGTGATGCTCCATCAAGTCATGTCATGTCATATTTATCTCTTCCGAAAACCCTAGCGTAAAAAGTTCAAGACTGGTGCAAAGTGAAGTTGGGAATATAATATTCACTACCCAATTTAGTGTACGTACTTAATACTTAATCGGATAACACTGAGACGTTTTCACTAGGATGAATACGGATTTCAACAAGTCTGACCTATAATACTTCGTTGCCAAACCATGCAGCTTTACTGTAGTCTGGATGTGAACCACTTCGAATACCCGTGGAGAACAAGTAGAAGACGTTTGCTGCACTAGTTAAACGCAGCTTTAAGAATACAGTTAACCTCGTGGAAGAGAATTGATGTAAATCTGTGTGAATTCATTACAGATGATATGTCAAATGTTTATAAAAGCAAAGCTTATTAACATTTATATGGTTCGACTGTCGTCAGTGAGAAGTGTACTGAGTTTATGTTTATTTCACACGTGACTTATCTCCGCTCTGTTACTATAACTTGTTTAGTTAGCATTTTGGGACAATGAAATACCCCGACGTTTTTGTGTGGTTTTACCTAGCTATCTTCGAAGAATCCTCCTTTACCCCACATAACGGAGGAATCGCAAAAATACGACTTTCTTTATGGTTATTTTTTCCGCACGGCACGCCTGTGCCATTTATTGGTTAAATACATCGAACTGATAAAAGTATCCGGAGGAATGAGGCTGGAGTGTGAAAATTATTGAACCTTTCCGAATTATGTCTGAAGGGCATACACCCAGTCTGTCTGGGTCAAGTTCAAACCTGTCTCAAATTTCCCTTTCTGACATCCCAACCTTTTTCTAGATTGACCTTGCTGATTTGGCAGCACTGGACAACGCCAGCGGCATTCTACATCTGTATTTTCTTATTGTCCGCCAACTTACTCAACTGCTAGGACACTGCACGGCCCCAATCCAACGACGTATTCTTATGGATCATGTCATCAAGCTGATTCATGCGGCGCCTCTCATCTTCGCTGAAGATGCACAATCAACTTGTCCTAGTGTGGGACCCATCTTTGCTGTCCTGATGGCCAATCGCATTCTTATACCTGGTTTAAAGGTCCGTCTTTCATTGTTTTTCTGTTCTTCGTCCACTGGCTTGGACTTGAATGATGGGCCCACAGTTACATGAACGTGGGAATTCGCCGGTTATTGGTTCAGGCATTCTGCTGCGGGGATGCATCATGATTAGTTCTGGCCAAATTAACCCGCGAATTTTTTCGCTAACTCAATTTTGCTTGGAGGATTGCCCGTTACTCCTGACCAATGTTGGGATGCTTTTTTGCTGAGTCCATGTCAAAAGTGTATCGTTTTTAAGCGAAGGTCCTTTCCCAATCCTGGCAGTATGTTCTTTAGCGATGCATATTTCTTCTATAATTTAGCGTTGTTTTAGCCAAACCTAAATTGTAATTCATTTCGCTGCGTCCCGTCGTTTCAAGCAATTATCTTTTCTCTCACACAGGAATGTATATGCCATTATCTGGCCATCTACTCCACTTCGGACGTTCGGGTCGTATCTTTCAAAATGAAAACCAACGGGATCTGTGTGTGCAGCGATGACAGTCCTCAACCACAACTCTCTCCATCTCACTCAAGCTCCGACAGTTCGGTGATCGGGTCAGCAGGCTCACCGGCTTGTGAAGACTTACGTTTCATCCGACTGTTTCTTGGACAGGCTGCTGAATTAGTTATGGATTTCGTTAGACAGTTTGCTATGGGTATGTCGTGTTCGTCACTGCGTTGGTTGATGTATGTATGAGTTCCTTCGCTTTCGCCGTTGTATCTTCTGCCTTGTTTCTTGCTGTGTGAACACAGCAAGCACAGGGGCGAGCCTGCTTGTCAGCAGGCACTTTTCGTTTCCACGGGTTTTTAGCTGTGAATAAACCACTTGCGATGGGTTCTACCTTGGTTATCTGCTTCCTTAGGAAAACACCTCAAATGTCCTTGACAATATCGTTTCAAGGCCGATGTGAACAGCCGAAATTGACCACTGATCCTTGAATCTGCCGATGTCTGGAACAAGTCTATCTGGTAGATTCGTCGCAGACCGAAGGATGTTTTCACTTAATTGTCGTTGGCTCCTCCACAAGAGCCCAGATGTATGGCGTATGAGGCTCGATTTGATTGGTCGCTTCATGTTAACCTCGGTGTTCCTGTTTAGTGCTCACCTTGGTGGTTCTGGGAGTCCTGGATAGCTTCATTCCACCTTAATGGCGTCGAAACCAGTTTTGTGGTTGCTGATCCCTATTGGATTTACGGACTCCTTAATTCACTCTGCTGCTTCGCTGCCGAAGGCTCTCTTGGGGCCGTCTAAGCTAACCTCCCACTTTGACCCAGGCATCCGAGTGTGTGTTGACATTACTGCTGGATAAAAAAGCGTGTTTGCTCCATGGACGACCGCTCGACAAACTACTCATTCCCCTCGATCATCTTGTGTCATCTTTCAGTCCCACTGAAATATGTTCTACGCCTCTTGCCACAGACAAGATTAACTCATCGATTTTGCCCACTGACGTTCATTTACTCAGACAAACTGGACAACTGACAATCTTAGCTAATACTCTGGGCGCTTGGATCCTGATATATGTTGCCTCTCAGAAACTAGTTTGCATGACTACGGCCAACTTCTTCAACTGCGTTCTCCATCCTCGAACCACAACTGGGCTTCTTTTCCACTTACTCCGCAAATCCAGAAGTTTCGTCAAGTGGTACAGGTTTGAATGTAGCCCTTAGTAAACATGCCGGAGCCGCTGCTCCGGAATGGATACCGGTCAACGGCGAGCGTCCTCTTATTTGGTATGTTGACCGCATTCTTACTCTAGTTAATTCAAATTCCTGACACCATAAATGCCATTGTGCAACCTGGAATCCATTCTACGCCAAAATTGGAATTAGATTGACGACGCGGAAGGATTCTGTCCAGGATTGTCGTTCCTGCTAGAGCCTCTTTGGAATATGATTGCTTATTGGTGTGGACCTAACCGTATGTGTGCATTTTTTAAAAGCAAAGAAACAAACTGGGGAGAAGCGACCTTACTAGGTCAGCGCATCCAGCTGCCGTAACGTCTTTCCGTCTTTCTCGCTGTTAAACACGTCGTGCACGGAACTTAAACTGACATCCGCCGTTCCACAAATCGTGCACCCAGTCCGTGGATTTTCAGTAGCTCTGTTCAACTAATGCAGCTACGGATAGCCATTCAGCGTGACCATGGTCAAGGTACTGTGCGACAGACAATGGGGCACCAGTTTTCCAGAAGTCTGATGAAAGGATGAAAATCGGTCTAACAAACGGACCGAAGAGATGAAATTGGCCTTGATAAATGGCGACAGTCGTAGTCTGTTTCGGTTAATCAGATCATTTTTGTTGCGAAATAACTTT
>SJOL01006370.1:1629010-1653418 GCA_004794785.1 Opisthorchis felineus | reverse complement strand
ATGCACCCGATGCTGTCTCCCTTATACTATATCCTGGCAAATTTGTGGTGTCATCCACGAATAATGGGCACCATATGACGGGTATCAGCAGATTCAAAATTGCCAGGAATGCACCTCATACGAATGATGTGAAATCGACAGAAAGCTTAAAATGGATGTGATGTTAGTATGGGGTCATCACAATGAATCGCCGTTTGACACCTGCCCAAGATCTGGTTGGCATTTTAACCCATATTTTTCCGTCCCTTCTTTGAAAACAAGTACTTACTTGGTTTATGAATCATATATTTCTCCATACTGTGTGCCAGCATTTCCTCCATCGAGTTGAGATTAGAACTATAAGGTGTCCAGCCCCTCCCCCTTCCACCCCCCCCCCCAAAAAAAAGAAGCCGGGTTTTAATAGCCTAGTAAGTATCAATCGCTGTCTTTTTGAGGGTATCCCATCCCTCTGTCTACTCTGTACACTTAGTAGTGATATTGTTTGTTCCAATTTTCTCATGTACAAAGGTTTGAAGGAGTGCGACTTCAAGGCCGGGTATGTGAGTGCCTGTAAAAGGGAAATATCTTTCAAAATACCATCCACGCCCTATCTAAGTGTAGCTTAAAATAACCTGAAATTTTTGAGACTAAATAGCCTGAACGCACGTGGATGGTCCTCTAATCCTCGTGCTCATTTACCACGTTCTATCGACTTCACGCCGTCTTTCAGTGTATATTCCTGGCATATTTTCTGGTTGTCTTCATCATTCACTGACCGTAAAGTATCCTATTTCTTCCTCTATTAATGGTGATTGACGTCCCCGTAATTTTGTCAGGCTCAGTGGCAAAATATCCCTTTTTATGTGTCAGGTAGTTTCGTGTAATGCCAATCACTTTGTTTTGCCCAGATCCCCTCGTTACTGATCATGTTCGTCAGTTGTTTGATGGATGGCTACAACTGTTACGCGTTGCCGTCGAATCTGTACAATGCCCTCTATCTCACCTTGGAGCGGCTTGCATGGGGTAAGTTTACTTCTAGTCTGAAGTCTTTGTCCACCTATGTCCCTCCCCAACCCCGTCCCGCCACACAAGCAAATGTTGCTGGGTCATTCAGTGGTCAGTTGTCTTACCGGTGTGCTTTATGCACCCGCTGCCCATTACCAATAAACAAAAAACACCTTACTAAATCCACGAGATCCTTTCTTCCTAGGATCAACTTGGGTACTCTATGTCGAACTGGCTAAACAGGCAATGCCCGCCGAAACCTTATGCTCCCTTAAAGTTGATGCATGTCGTGTCTCTGAAACACACGAGCGTGGTTATGCATCTCAAAACGCCAAGGACGAACTCGGCTCCATCAAATTTCTCCCTCTGTTTGTTCGATGATCCGGAACTGATGACTCATGGGATGGATGGCATAGTTGCATTCAGCCCCAGAGCTGAACGCACTTTGCTGGTTTGGATTCCAGCTAGCGGTCATCTTTGTGCCATCTGGTTATCCAGCTCAAACAGGCTCATTGCCTCTTGACAAAAAATAGTGCCTGTTTCTAGTGTCGACTTACGCCCCAACTGACTGCAGGCAACGGAGAGTAACTCCAATTATGTGCTAACGATCAACTATTTCTGGTGAGCGCGAATTCCCAGCACAGACTTTCGCATCGCGTAACCTGGAGGCCACCAAGTGCAAATCAGTCAATCAGTTGGGTTCCAGGTGAGTCTTCCGTCAAAACCAAATTGGTATGCAAGTAAGTGTATTTCGCCAAATTCGTGCATTTTGGGTTGATAATGGATAACGGAAACCTGGGGACTATGCTTACCTGATGAGCCCCAAGAAAGTCGAAACCGGTCGTGGGCTATCGAAGAGTTTTAAGCAACCTCATGAATAGTGCATTACGTCTATAAATAATTCGGCCTCAGTTTCACATGCGCTTCACACCTGCAAAATGTAAAGTGCTGCAGCAAGACTGGGTGGGCTCGAACCCTAACCTGATTCTTGTGGATAACCCTATTGAGGCACTGGACAGATTTGTCTCCCTAGGCATCTGTTTTAGACCCGGTGGTTTAACCATTGATGATATTTCCATCCGGATTGGGAAGGCCAAAGCAGATGTCGTGAACCTGCATCACCTGTGGCGTAGGCGTGACATCAGCTTTTCCGTCAAGGGTCGAGTTTACAATGCTGCGGTGCGCCCCATATTGTTATACGGGTTCGAAATCTGGCCGCTGCGCTCTGTGGACGTCAAAAGTCTCATTGTTTTACTATCGATGTCATCGGAGCATTACCCGAGTTTGGTGGGAACACGGGATCAGTAATGTTGAAGCACGTCGAATGGTTTTCGGAAGAGGTAATTCGCCCACGATGGGTGAACTGATCACACTACATAGGTTGCGCTGGCTTGACCACGTGCTCCGTATGCCAGTCGACCGACTTCTTGGAAGGGCTCTTTTCGCGCAACCACGTGAAGGGCGGAAACGAGCCAGGGGCGGGCAAACCATGACTTGGCAGCGAACAATGAAAGTCATTACCAGCAAAGGCATTTACGCTGGTCATTGCCGTCTCCCTGGATGGGGACCCCGAGACGGGACACACCAATGGTTGGAGACATCGCCAAACATGGCCCAGTCGCGACTTTAATGGCGCTCGTGTATCCAAGCTATTCCCTCCAATCTACAGCTCCCCCCCAACCTCCCAATTAAAAGTCCACAAACGACCCTGCAATTTACGCATCAATTATACCAGCTGCCGCCTCGAATATGCAGCTACTTACCTCACCTCCCCAAACCATCGGTGAACGAAACTGTGGCAGCTAGAACCACTGTACTGCTAGTGCTCGTTTTTTACAGCTGAAGATGATAATGACTGTCTCGCAAGCACTGTGTGGCTGCTCATCATAATTGATATCCAATAACCCGCCACTGCATCCATCAGACTTTCCGCCTTGTCTGGGGTTCCTGGTGTAGTTGAAAGTTGTTTTTTTTTCAACATATACTGGGTAAAGCTGTGACTTGTACATTTATCGATCTTCAAACCTGCCTATCATCATCATCACGACGACGGGAATATCACTGTTGGCACCGTCGCATATAGAGATTTGGGGACGGAGCTGTAAGTCCGGAATTGTTCTTAAACTGTACCCTTATTCTCTTCTCTAGTCCTTTTGTGGCTTATTTACAATTACTAAAACGGCGTAGCTTTAAACGTAACAGTTACCTTAATAACTAGATATCAGATTACGCTTTCTTTTGCTTTTTGCCAAGACACACGCTGCTACACCACGGCTTCTGTCTTCCACCTTCGTACTGGCCTTCGGTTATTGATCATCTTCACAAGGCCTTGGAATCTACCTTTTATCCGGTTGAACACTTAATATGCGAGAATTCAAGTATTGATACTTGTTCCCTAATTCGCGTGGAGTACTTTTGCCCACAAGACACTAATCGAAAAAAGCATATTCGACTCCTCGGGCGGGAATTATTTTTCCGCACCCCAGATACACGCTCCTCGACGTCGTATGACTTCGGTACTGATGAAGAAGTGGATTCGCCTGCGTTGTCCTTGGATAAGCGACCTGCCCCGCAATTTCAAGACATCGATGAAATGTAAGTGTGTCTGGCGGTGGGACTAAATTTCTTCCATTATCCCTTGCATGTTTCCCCAAGTATATGTATTGTACGGGCAGTGATGAAGACTAACATCGGCGCCGTGAATGTTAATTGCATTGGGTCAAGTAAGCTTCTTGAATCTGTTGAACTCTTTTTTGACCTCCGAAGCTGTTTAGAAAGTACCATCGTCTTGTTGTGCAGTAGATTTGGATCCCTTGACTGCTTGCAGAAAACCCAGTCCTTCAGTCTCTTGGTAGAAGTTGATGCAAGTATTTTTCGACGGTCATGTGTTCACTGTATATCGATGTTCATTTCCAGCCCATTTTATCAACTATAAACCATGTACGGAAGGTACACGTTGGTTTCAGTTGCTACAGTTTCGGTCAGCGAAAAATACGAGAGCAATCGAGATATGCGAGGAAGTGGAGACAGTGGTGTGATCATTTAGTTACTGTTCATTTTAGTTGTCTGGGGAAACAAAAAAGTGGGCAACTGCGCACTGAAGGCGAGAGCTCTATTTCAGGAGCTTCACACACCTCATGATTTGGTTCTGTCCGCCAATGGCCTTAACCACTGATGATTTGAATTCCGGAATCCCTACCAACAGAGCTGTCAACCCAACTGAGTTTACTTTTTACAGCTCTCAAACATCCTTGCCGCACCACAGATTGTCCGCCTCTGGGTCTTTTCCATTCAGCACACGACTGAGCTGACTACAAGGTAGACGGTCGCCTGACGCGCGAACTAAATATCCTAACCACCGTAACTTGTGAAGTCTTAGTAGCGCGCCGATCGCTGAAGAGTTCCTTCCTCCCAAAACCATCTTACATATCTCAGTATTTCTGGTTCAGACCCGGCCAGTGCTTCGAAGACATCGATGTTCGTATGCCGAGAGTCTTCCTACATCCTCTGCACGCAGAGAACAGGTTTCTGATCCATGAAGCAGTATGGATCGCATTGCCGTAGTGTATACCCTTGACAGGTAAATCAAAGCCAAGCCGAGGCCATAAATGTATTTTAAAAATGGCGAAATCTGCCCTGTCCTCAATGCGAGACGTGAGTTTTTTCCGACCGCTCAACCTGAACTTATAAAACTGCCCAGGTGTATAAGTTTATCCAGCCTTCAAACGTTATTTTTGGATGTAATCCCACTCAGCTTTGCAGCAGTACTTTATACTTCCCACATGTGGAACACGTATCAAACTGTGATAAAATTATATAGGTTGTTTAAGGTGGTTTGTACCTCTGAATGAGAGCATTGTCGTCTGCGTAGTCAATATCCCTGATCGAACGTCCGGGAGGATTTTCTATCCGTTAGAGGTGTCCGCGGATGATACTGTGCTACAGACAACCGAAATTTTGAAACTTCTTATTTGGTATCGTCAGGAAAAATACATCACCATAGAGATCTCAATGTATACTGATAACACTGCACCATTGGACCAGTTATCTAGGAAATCAATAACACGCGGAGCTTTTCCAGAAGGTCAACCATAAGTTGCCCCTAACTAGAATATCCGGTCTAAATCAAGAATGTGCTGCAAATTGTTGACGTCAATATGAGACAGTCATCATTTAACTAGAACAGCGCTTAGAGGCTTTAGTTTCACCTTTTCAGAAATCTTTCTTCTAGATACATCGTCCCCGATACTGAATTGGCTCGATCGCTAATGAAGATAAAAGTACCCCCTCGAAGCTCGTAGTATTTTCTCAACAACCTTGCAGACATTCGGTTTGTGATCTTCATATGCTAGTATTTGACCTTTCTAATGCCCAGACAGCTTTGATCTGTGTGCACCATCTCGATTTTGCTAAATGAGTGGTCGGTGATATTGTTAGAACCGTGTAAACATCGATCGCGCAGGACTTTGCATCTGCACATCATTCAACGTACTGTACTGTACCGTACTGTAAGTTAATAAGGAGTCGTCTTTTCATTCCAAGTTCATCCTTGTCTGTTTCGATTACGTAGTTGTAGGAGACCCTCGCAAGTTGCCATTTGAAGTACCATTGGGCCGAGATGTCAGTGTATGGCTCACTAAATGTGAAAACCAGTATTCTTTTTTCTCTTATTAAGTTTGTTGACAACTGACGTAGGTCTCCCGGATAGTTTGCCACCCATTTATTAGCCGATAGTTGCGATTTCGAACACAAGCTGACTAATGCAGATGTTAGTTCACTGTGTTTGTATAGGTTACCATGAGTCATGACCTTATAAATCCTCTTGACTTGTGGTTCCCATAAAACAGTCTCCACTGTTGGTGGGTTTCCTGACCTAAACTATGTTCTCTTGTATCCTTTGTAGGACTCACACCTTGGTTATACGTCCAAAACTTGAAGACATTGTACGGGGCCTAATAAGCCATGGTATTCTTTCGCAAGTTGTGGTACTCCTCTTAATCCCCAAATCTCTTCCCACGCATCTATTCATGCCCCTCAAGGGACCGTTCCCACTGCAGTCTGAATGGGGACATGTTGGCATGCCTGAGTCTCGTAAGTGATGTTGGTCACTAGTGTGACCGGGTCCTTTAAGCTTATTACCGTTTTTGTTACTTACGCACCTTTATTTGATAACCTCCATGTTGTTCTTCGCCTGCTATATTTTAGTAGCTTTATTCCACTTGTTTTTGGTATCCTAAACCGTAGTGGAAATACGGAATCTTGCTACTGGGAAACCAAGACTAGCAACTGCTAGTAGACGTTTTCCTCTTGTCTATCCTTTGCCACGCCTACTTATCAGTGTCGTCATTTCGGTGCCACCGAAGGCGTCTGTCTTCACACCTCCGCAGTGATCTGAGGTCTATTAGTACTTACCATGGGGTGCCAGTCTCATTTGTATAATCTATAATACATCTCAGTAATCCATTTAATATCAAGTCGGTTGCGCCACCTCAGGACATCATAGGCGGTCTGGATGAAACTAGTGCCCGTGTGTTAATGTAAGCATAACTGGTTTACTAGTTCGTCCTTGTGTACTTCATTGTCACTTTAACTGGAAATTTCCATTCGAGTCAAGCGATTGCTCGGACTAACATGAACAGCCAAGCGCTTCCCTCGATATTTTAAGGTTGTCAATAATGTTTCCGAAAACAGCAGTGGATCAGTCGACTCCTTTACTAACCTCCTTCTCCACAGTAATAATCCGGTTCGTAACATCAATTAAATTCGGAACTTTTCAGCCTCACAAAAAATGCATGTTAGGAAGAATTTTGCTCTTGGCACCAATATGAATGTTTGGGACTAGTCGTTTGGTAACAGTTTGCAGTAATATGATACTCGGTGGTCGCTCATTACTTCAGGCATATAGATGTATTATATTGTAAACCCTGATGTCTTCACCGAGCTTTTGAAGGGAACCATAACTGCAACGCACATACCAAAATTATGTGAAGGCTACAGAGTCAACCGCAGTTATAAATTTTGACATGGTGTTTGTCAACTTTTGACCTACAGAAAGTAGTTATTATGAGAGAAAAGTAGCATGCGTCCTTTCCGGAAAAGAACAACCGACCGAGGTTTTTTGAATAATCAATGTCTGCCGAATTAATGCGCTTGTGATTACGATGGTCAGTTTTGTATGGGGGAAACTGTCACCACGTAAGCTCTGTCCATTCTGTGATAACCATCGTCACTGATGATAATAATATCTCTTAGTTTCGATAAATTAATTAAGTGGTTCGCTGTTTCTTTAATCGTATTTTTGTGGTGATGGAAGTGGTCACATCCTGATCACTGCCACCTTCAAACAAAGAACGTTTGAGAGGGGAGTAGTTTTGGTCATCCGAAAAAGTTCTCTGACCCTAGGGAGTGTATCCTACATCCTCGTGAGTTGACCATACCACGATTTTGTGCAACCATAATGCTTATCATTTTGGCTCCGTCGATCGATGCTTCTTGTATTTTGCTTTTTAGATTGACCCTTTTTTAGACTTCACATACGCCACTTACCCTTTTGTTTTTCCACATCTTACAGTATTAGCTGATACGTTGTCCAGAAGAACTACTCATCACAGTATTCTTGATTGTGTTTGTGCATGCCGCATTAAACTGCATTTTGTCACATCATTCTTGATTCCATTCGTTTTATTTTCGCTGTCTTTTTTTAACCCTATTTCGCATTCAGACCCGATTTCGCTAGAAAAGTTGTATACGCTTCTCATACCCTGTCTTGTTCGGAAGTTCAATGCATGCATGCAAATCACACGGTGTGGCTGGCTTCGAACTACTGTCCAAAAAATGTGCGAGCTGCCTGCCGAATGCAGTCTGTCGTCCCAGGTTGGTCTGAATTAGCGCTTTCAATTTTTAAACTTTCTTTTATCGCCGTTGTTGCTTATCGTCGTGCATATCACCACAAGTGGTGCTAGCTAAGTGTCCAATGCGACTGGGAACCGCTTTCAGGGAATGACGTGGCATGGTTAGCGCATTCAGTCTGGCCTAGTGCGCGATAGACCCCCAACCCTTCGGTTTTTCGGACCGATCCAACAAGTCGTCACTCTGTGGTTTCGTAAACATGGTGTGCCTGATCAATCTACTGTTGGTTTGCTTGTCTGTTTGAATCCCCGTTATTGCCCTGCTGTGTTCTACCTCCAGGAAATTAAATAATCTCTTTCTACCCCGCGACGCTCTAGGATCCGATTACTTACATGGAAAAAATCGACATAGTAGACTATATGTTAGAATGAGTATGAAAACAGGATGGTAAACTTTTAGGCGTTTTGTAAACTCTAACTTGTCTATACGGATGCCGAGGCTGACTAATCAGGAATGTGGGATTAATATCCTAGCAGTTTACCAAGCCGTATTTGGTAGTCCCTATGATAACAACCCATCTGACACTACGCTAGTCCGTTATCCGTGTTGGCTAATTTCCGTATGTCACCGCTAATTAACTTTTTCTGCAATGCAGTGCTTTTCCCCTGGAGCAACACTCCACTACTAATGAAACTCGATTTAGAATATTTATAGATTTGTAGTCGCCTTATGGTCGCGGTCGCCCACCGAAGGAACTTGCAGGGTTCAGGGGAAGCGGGGGCCCAAGGTTGTGAAGGCGTCAACTGCTCGGACACTGTTTGCCCGACTCATCTGATGTTGAACCACTCGACGTTCGTACTGCCCATTTATGTATTTTATTTGTTCGTATGCATTGTTGCTCGTTTGTTGGATTTTTGGTTCACTAACCGCTTCGTGTCATCTGTTATTAATGAAAAACACGTGATCGGGGCCTGTGTATTAGCACTCGAGGCGCTTTTGAACCTGCTTCGGCTCGTATAAGACACCAACACGTTTAAAAAACAACCGGTTCTAGCCACACTTGTTCCAAGGTTGCACGTGCTCTCTATACATGAGACCTAACTGATAGGATTTGAAACTGTCACGTAATGCCCCATATTCAGGCCTAAAATGAAATGAATTGAGGACTTATAGCCCGACAAGCTGCTTGTTCGGCTTATTGTGTAACCGAATTTGATTTTTCTACAGTATAACAGTCTGTTCACTCGACGATGACCGGCACGTCAGCTCTTCATACCTTTTCATTTTCCGGTTTGTTATGCGTAGTGTGGAAGCTATTCTCAGGTTCGATGAAATTCTGCTTCATTCATCAATCGTTCTCAACAGTTGGCAGAATCGCTTAGCACGCTTTTCCCCCAACAGCCTGTGGAACCGTAAATTGGTTTGAACAACTTTATCACCATCGGCCACACCAACTTAATGATATTTTGGTAATTTTACTGATGCGTCGTCTTTGATAAGTAAGTTTTTAAATGACTAAGTTGGTCCTTGGTGTGCACTCCCTAACACAAACTAGCACAACATATTGACATCTTTACAAATGTGGGGTAGGAGAAAAAAACATCAACGGTCATCAAAGTTAGAAAATTATTGAGTTCTTATCAAGTACATCCTTCTCGATCGCAGCTGCGAAACACGAGTTATGAAATGTGTCCCTAATATTTGGAATCTCTTGTTTGAGTCAACAAAACCTGAAAATTGGTTGGCCTCTCTGTATATACTGAAGTGAGTGTTCGGTACCTTGAAGCGACCAACTTTTCGCGAATTTTTGACGACATTTCTCCAATGCAGGGTCCACTACTATGGCATGATCTAGTCAGGCCGCTGATTTGTTTTCCATATGTTGCATTCAGCAGTCACGTCCGTTACGGAGTTGGAAAGTGATACAGGACGACGATCTCGAAGTCTAAGGAAATTAACACCAGCCATAGTGGACTGTTAACTGTGTATGAGTTCCTGCTCAGCGTGATGCGAGTTTCCAGGTTGCCTATAGGGCCTATCTATGGAACTGGCTAAGCAGCTGTCAAATCAAAACACCATTGACAGTCATAGTCTGTTTACGCGGAGTTGATGCGTTCGTGTTCTTCTTGGCAAAAGAGTGAAGATCAAACACCTTGAAACCCTACCGTTTTTATGGGATGCGGAAACAGTTTTATGACCCCCATTCATTGTTAGTCTACCACAGTGTTCTCGATGGAGCGAATGCCAATCTGTAAAGGATGTGTTTTGTGGAGGTTATAAAGCTCAACAGAACCTGTGTGTCGTTCAAGACCCACTCCCCCAACCGCTAGAGCGATCATTTCACCACAATCGTGTGCTCAGTTAAGTTAGTTGTTTACAGTTTGTTACACAGGTTAGTTAAGCTCGTGATACCTACGCAAAACTTGACACCTCAAACAAACATTTCGATGGAGAGGCTTCCCTGGAGTACGCACATACCAGAAGCATGTGCACTGGTCATTTTTTGTGTACCATCCACTTGGTTCCCTAAAATACGGGTGTGAGCGTGGATCTCAAGAGGAACCTTGGAACAAATAACAATCTGTGGCTACTACATTCCACAATAGTAGTGCCCCGGATGTTACGTTATGTATGGTTTTACACAACGAGGCCATCTGGGTAACTAATTAATAATTAGTTGATCCAATAATCACTTAGCTAATTAAGGTAAGTAAGCAACTAAAAGTAAAAAAACTCACTAGTCAGTAGCGAGTACCAAATTTTGTCCTAAACACTGACGTAAGATGCGATTCGATCATGGCAGTTGCAGTTTGCTTATTGTCATTTTATATCACGTCCAACTTGCGGTACGTTTGTGCGAATTCAGATTTCAGCAAGGTGTACTTCAGTAAAACGAATGTGTAGAATGCATTAATTGGAGAAGGATGTGCTGAAGTTTGGTTAACTTCAGTTCAGAGTCAGTCGACATTGAAACATTTATTCTTTTTCTTAAAAGAGGCCATAATCCAGTGCAATTTGCCAGAATCTTGAAGGCTTCATTGAAACCAATCATAATTACGGTGGCTGTATGGAGTTACTGATCTCCGGTATGTCAATATTAGAAATGGTCAAAAATAGTTAAAGTACCGGCATAGTCATAGTCTGCGTAATGCATACGACCCTTTTCGATGCTCACTAGGGTAGAAGCGATGTACTTTTTCAAGCAAAAATACCATTGTCCTGAATGTCACCGTACGTTTGCTTAGAAAACAGTATGAACCTGGTATTCATTTGAGTTTAATGTCATAATGAGCGTGCAGCTCCACAAGAGTCTTTCTATCCTTTTTTCCCTGTTGTTTGTATCTTTATCTGGTTTTGTGTTCTGCTTTTCTGTGTACTTCTCAGGCAGCTGATTCTCTGTCTCTTCTGCTACGTATGCTCGTCCAACTGTTTTTCCGACACAATTCAAGAGACTCACAATGCAACGTCCCGATTCCCTGTTCATTCAGTTCCGATGGAAACGCTCTCGTGTTAGCCGAGTTTAGTACGACGCCGTCTGTTTTAGCAGACTCACTTTCTCGTATCTTATGCTTCTTGATGAAGCTTTGCCAGCCATGTGACTCAAGCGTTGACGATCCAAAGGTGAGAATTCAGTCAGTTTTTTTGTCGGAGCTTGTGGTGCTCAATTTGTGTACCTAACATTTTTCGTCCAGAAACTAACTAACACTCTATTTTTCAGTGTTTGATATTAGATACAACTCTATTAATCGAGTCTCCCAAAGATCTTGTCGATCTGTTGCCATGCAAGCGTTGTAACGAACGTTCGGATTGTTTCCTATCGGTACTCACGGAGTTCCTCAATTTCGTGCTCCAAATAGTTCGTCATGTTGATGCTTATCCAGAAAAATCGTGTACTGAGAATGATGCTCCGGTTCCATCACTGTTTTCGAACGCAGCTGATCTTGTTTCAATCATCACAAATACATTGTTGCCGTTTGTCGACTCTCCTTCACCGGGAACGCACGAAAATGTGAAACGGGTCATTTCTGAGTTATCCACTGTTTTGAGGTTTAAGCTTTAGTTTTGTGCACCAAGTCCTTGTCCTTCCAACCATTTGTGATTGAATTATGAGAGCACCTGATGCATTTATGTCCCGATTTGTTTTTGCATTCGTGTTGACATGTCTATCACCCAAATCACCACTGACAAATCTGCAGGACCACCGCCTACCTCGGCTCCAGTGCTAATCTATTCCATTTACTTATTTGCCTTCACACTTCTTGTCTTTGCATTTACGAAGAGCATACTTTTGTTGTGATGTCTGATGTATCGTTTTGTTTTCTCTCGATCCTCATTTTGTACTGTGATTGTCGAAAACTATATTTCACTGTGAATCTTCTCTTCACAATGAGTGTTTTGAGGAAAGCATCGGTCAAATGGAGGCTCCTCAACCCGATATGTATTCCTCCCTGCCTGAATTATGGTGTTTCAGAGGATGAGTCGGAAGGCACGAAAATAATGACCAAAATCGCTTCAGAAATGTTTGGTGAACACTCGGTGGGTTAATTGCTGAACTTTCACCTTAGAAATATTGGCTTTTTCAGACCGGGCCAGTAGGTTACCGGGTTGGTCGAATTTTAAGGCAAGCGGGGAACCACTCAGTGATATCGGTTCTAACTAGCGGACTAAATCAATATTGAATATTGGCTAAAAGTTTTCGTTGATTACTGTGGCTTACAGCTTATCGGCTGGAAAATTTAACGTCAGTTTGAAGGAGGGTCGGGTCCTTGTTCTTTGTGCATGAGGCTCGTCAAAGCATAATACCTCTTGGATGTCGCTCACAGATTTTGTTCGTATGTGCTGAGACAGTCGGGTCAGTAGATGCGGAGAATTACGTGGGCTTTTTTAGTTTTGGGCTGTGTACCTCAGAACCCAACTACATTTATGGCTACACTCCCAAATGTCATCTCGGCTGACGTAAACCTGCCCTCCATCCGATGTACAGTGGGTTGTCTGGTCGTTTGCAGCGCCTAGGCCACCAGCCGCTGTGACAGGCACCTTATTCCTCACCTCAAAACTTCCTCATTTTCCAGGTTTGTGTTTCGTGCCTAGCGCACGCTTTGCCATTGCCGGCTTATTTTCGTTCGCGGTCCTGATTGGTTTTCTCCACTGTCCACCAATTTTGCTATGCTCTTCCCCGATTATCCCTCCCGGTAATCGTTACATTTTCTCTTGCGTACAACGTAGCCGTATTAGTCGAGAGACAATCCTCCGATTTCACTACTAGTGAGCGTCCAGTTCCATCTAATGCTAGCCTTGTTTAGCACCTTTCTGATAACTTCGGACGTCCCTACCTCTGTATAAGATGACCGCTGCTTCAGTTCTCTTGTTTGGTCTTGAAAATGTATCCGATGACTTTCTTAGTTGACGTTTAGTATCTACGTTCTTGAAAGCTCTTTGACATACTTATTTTCTGTTGAAACTACACCATCAGATATGAAGACGTCACTAGTGTTGATTTCTATTAAACAGTATTCTTTAATTTCCTACCACTTTCGTGTCATTCTAGGAAGGGTAGCATGCCCTAAGGTGACACTAGCTCCATGATGAGCCTAATATGGGGTGTTAAGACGTTGGTAGGGTTCCTCGGGCGTATCATTCGTGATCAAATCAAACACCAGACTATCCTCGGTAGATACTCCAATCCGGCTTTCCGTACAAAGTTCATCCGCTGCCTCCGGCTATCTCGTCTACTGAGAGTTGCACCCGGTCTTGCTCTGTCGCGTCTGCCGTTAACAACCGTTTTGTTACCTCTGAAGCATCCATCTTCAGAACATCTGTATAAATCGAGTTGATATCATAACTAAGAATGACTTTATCCAACTCGTACAGAAACCTAACTAATCTTGGCATCAGTGCGAATGTTCGTTGGTCTGTTTGCTGAGAAGGGCAATTTGATTACGAACGGGATGTAACTAATCTGTGTGACATCAGTGAGTCCTAAAGGAGCATAGCGGTGCGTCAGTGGATGTGCCGACCGGTGGTCGAGGGCAAGGTCGGCCGTGCTCAAGGGTCAGGGCACTGGATAACAGATCAACCAATACAGTCACCCTATCGGGCAACCAATCCTGATCAAGCGTTAGCACAAAACTACTCAACGCGAACCAGTAACGCATTGCCACGCGCCACTCCGCTTTCGTGATGCCACCTCAATTGGTGATGAAACTTTTGAAATCAAACTGCCCGGCCTTGCGGACGAACTAACGACCATTTACCTTACATGAGCTACTAACCCTCACCTTAACGACAGTTATGTAAACTGTGAATTTATGTGAGTGCCTCATGGGTAAGCTGTATTAGGTCTGTCGGAAATCTGGGTAGTTCACCTGGGGAAACTGTCAACCTCAACCGACCTAATTTGGAAACGGCCCTGTGGATTTTTGGTAGCCCCAAATTCCTGGTTGGGTTAAACGCTTAGAATACAGCTGATATCGCGTGCCTTACCCCAGTGGCTCATAAGGGAACTTAGATATCTCACAGCTGTTCACCGTTGTACTGATAATTTTATCCACAGTTTGTTTTTGATTTAGGGCTGTTCACTGTCCCGGTCTCTAATCAAATAAAGGTACAAGTTACTGTGCACCTGCATGCTTCCGAGCACCCCACTCGTCTTTTAACCTGTTTGCTGCAAGCAGCCAAAGACAAGCGTTTCTTCATTTTCAGCGAAAAATCATTAACCTCAGTTAACATTTGGGGGTGTTTATGGTTGTCAACATAAAGGCAATCATTCTTGACAACCTCCCAGTTTGTGGTCAGTTCTCAGGAAGAGTCTGTCTAGCTTGGTATTCTCTCCGTAGAATTTGAAACCACTCTTCTCGCCAAAATCAATGGAGAACATCCACTTTGAAATAAACATATTAGTACATCGGCTAAATTACACACAGCATTCGACGCCACATTTGCACACACAAACAGTCACATAAGAAGTACTTACAGGTTATGGTAATTAGGTCTTAAATGTAGCCCCACTAACAGCAGCAAAGATAAATCGTGCGCGAACTAGCGGAAAAAGGGAAAAGTGGGGTCCAACTTAAGTTCGTTGGAAGAATGTTTCCGCCCACACTGTGCTAACAAGTTCAATGCGAAAAAGCTAATCCGCGGGAGCTTGGTTAAACAGGCTGCTTCACACCCTCTTGGAGACTAGGGGAAAGAGACCAAGAATTCAGACTTGGTTCGTAGTCAACGAATTAGAATACGGAAATTGTCTTCTCATCGCCAATCGTTAGACACACCCCAAATTTCTCTGAAACCGTAGTCTGAACGAAGGAATCTTTAACATAAAGTTTTAGCATTTGATGGTATTTATTCGACCTTAAAATCTCCACATGCGGCTGCAGTTTTGTTGGAAGTAGTTTAAACGTACCTGAGATCCACTATGGGCGCCGAATTCATATCTTAGTGGCTGTCAATGGCTTCGCATGATGCCTCAGTGAATATGATGGGAAGTTTTGTGGAAATGCTGTTTTCTTCACGTGTTTTCTTCTGTTTTTGATTTGGAAATAATCTCAAGACTACCTGAACAATAATTACGCCCTGTATGTCCGCGCAAACTCAAAGTTGAGCAGCCATTTGCGACCTGTATATGAAAACGTTTTCTATGGTTGCGGTAGGCGTCCTGCCAAACAGGGCGAAGGAATCCGTCGCAGCTAGGAAGTTTTTTGTTTTTTATAATGGTTAGCACACGATATATCGGGCGCGCGGCAAGATTTTGTCTTCACCGGTATACCGAAACTTTGATAGCCCCTTTAGAAGAATTAGTGGGTTTGTGGGCAGAACTAGCAGACATCACAATGGGTTGGGCAGTGCTTTGAAGTTCTAGCATAAATTCAACGGATTGGGACGGTCTTGTGGGCGCGTGTAACACGCTCGTCTTGGAAATATTAAGGATTTGCTGAACAGCCCCGTACACGTCCATCTTGAGGGAGTCAGTTGGGGTTGCCATGGTAGTTAGGATTAGCCAAGAAATCGTGACAAATTCAGACCACCATGGATTATTGGGTCCATCGAGGGCGCAATGTGGTTCACTGCTGTCATTCAACCGGGGCAATAAGACAGACGTGTCCACATTGGGGACCCAAAGTAGGGAATAGTCAGAATGTCTTCTAAACGGTACGATGGTATGAATTAGATTGCGGCCCGAAATAGCAGGCAGCCAAAATTGGTCATAATTTCTAACTACTGCATTGAGGCGATCCTGTCCTATTTTAAAAGCGGTAATTGATATTCAGGTGGAGATAGTAGGTATGCGATTGATGCGAACAGGTGTGAACATATGTGATTACGAGGGACGTGCGTTAGCTAAATTTTGCGCACTAGTGTAGCCCGGAGCGTGCAGGGTCAAGAGATCACAGAACAAGTTGCCATTTCAGGTGGTTTGTACGGTGAAATCATAATGGCGCAGTTACAGCATATAGAAAGGCGTGGAGACTTTGCAAAACGAGCTGCCTCTGAGGAGTCATACCGGGTGTATTTAGTGAGTCTCTGTTAGCATTTTTCCTCTGCCATCAATGAATTTTTGGATTCATAGGAGGATTGCAAGGCATACATACTACAACCAGGGCAGACTCACGCCTGCGGCACAGGCGTCCGACAGAAGTTCCTTTCATCATTGTTTGCTCTTTCCTCCGTTGCAGAAAGCGAAGTCTGATGTTGGGCATAGGGTTGGAATGTCTTTGGGAGAGGGCAGGCAGCTGAAGTGAGTGTTGTCAACCGTGCAGTCATTCGCATCGTCGGAGAGGGGAGGTGCAGAAGGGGACGAACATGGTAAGGAAAGATTTGGTGGATGTTTAGGGCTAGCAAACTCCGCTAGGTGCTAGAACAACGCTATACATAAAAACAACCCATAGTTTTAGTATTCCTGGATTTCCAAGGCACATTCAACTTGGTTGATGGGTCTGTCCTCATTGACACGCTTGTCCATCAAGAAATGCTCCGGAAGTTTGTGAACATAATACGTTCTTTGTATTCTCAGCCTTCCAAACGTGTGATAGTATATGGAGAGCTCTCCAAAAGCTTCCGTACACAAAGCGGTGTCCGTCATGGTGCCCACTCTCTTCATTCCTATTTAATCTAGCGATCAAGGAGATAATGCGACGAACACTGAACGGTCTTAAAAACTCCGGTGGCCGTTACATTAGGCTGTCACGTACAGCTGATGCCTCATATTTTTCGGCCTGCATAGATACAGGCCTGTTGATTACTATGAAGAGCAAAGATAAGCGACAATATGTACATTTATGAGTATGAAGGGCGATCGTTGGCCATTGAATTAGGAAAGAGCGCATAGATGAGGCCTCATAATCAGCGTCTTACATAGACACGGGCCCAATAGTTACGATAAGTAGCAAGGTGGACGAAAGCGCCTGCTATTACCATGATGACTGGCGTTGGTTGGCCTTATTTTCCGCCGATGTAGTTGGGTCTGATGACGTATTGTAACTAAGGTCTGTGATTATTTTCAGTGGGGAGATATTGTTGTGTTGTTAATTAAAAAGAAGTTATCCAGAACGCTGCTGACTAGTTGGGCATGTCAGAGAATGAAGATCATAAGCAGGGGTGCATAATGTCATCAATAGTGCGCAGTGCATAAAATTCTCTTTCTCGTAAAACCCGGGTTTTACGCACGCAAACGTCAATCCACTATTCTTCTGAGTGGAATTTGCAACGGGTATTTTCTGTATGTTATCTCACTTGTAAAGAACACCGGAGAACGCTACAATACGCTTAACTTTGATTTTGCGCTTCATGTCGTACAAGCGAATCAGTAGCGGCCAATGGCCTTGAAATTTTGCTCACGTAAACGAAATACTATGAGCAACATACCTTTGAGACGTGGAGACGGGTTAGACAAACTGCCCGCAAACGTCGCAGCTTCGAAAACCCCATGGTTTCGCCTAAAATATTTTGTGTTTACTTCTAATGAGCCTGGCTGGACACACCCAATAAGGGTGACACCCTTGATTCGTACAGCGTCTCAACGTTCACGCGAGCAACAAGCGGAAAAGGGCGCCAAATCACCCGGAGAACGAGTAACTATTTCAGGGCTGATTTTTCCTGATGGTGTGGCAGGACAAACTGAACACTGTCAGATATCTAAATCTTTCCTCTTATCTAGTGCCCTAGGAGCTTCTAGTCCATTTTCACTGTGGGTGACCATGCCGCATGGGAACGTCATTCGGACAAATTTTCCTTCAATCAAAGAAAGATACCAAACCATTGATTACCGTTTTGCCACGTGAAAGTCCGCTCATTTTGAGCCGGCACTGGATCTTCACTATTTGGGCCGCCCAATAAAAGTAGGCGCGGACTCGAAAATACATTGAGAGACCACTGAAGTAGGTCAAAAGAGAACAGCACTCAGGGGGGCTTGGGTGATTATAATGAAAATGGGTTTGAAGATTACTACTATCAGAGTCTCTCTGGGGACTTCCAGTAAGGAATTACAGTTTGCCTCAGCTTAGACTCCTCCTTGATTTCCGTACGCACTGATACCCTGAAACTTGTTCGGGGGTAGTAGAAAAATCTGAAACTTGTTGCTTCCAGTTGGAGTCCTTCATCTTCAGCATTCGTCAGGTGTTCTAACAATGCGAGATAATTTTCCACGCAATAACAGCTTGAGAGGGATCTGTATGGTGTCGAGGATATCGAGTTCCTAATGCTAACATAAGGCATCGCAGAATGCTGTGCATATTGTGGGTGCCAATAAGTCTGTAGTTGCCGGGCGACAGCAAGTCACAACTTTGTTTAAGTTGCACAAATAGCAAGGTTTTTCTGAAAGCAGGTTAACGAACAATCAGGTAGGAATATGTCAGGAAGGTCCGGTTCCTGAAAATAACCCCAGAATGCCATTAACCTACTGAGAGCCCATAGCTCCACCAGAATCTCAATAGGGAAGCCGCAAGCATCCAGACCAGTCAATCACTCAGTCAATTCTACAGAAGCCGATGAGTGATCAGGTACGCCACAGAAGCACAACCGACCACGATAAGTGTTCGGGCACTTCGTAGAATCACTGCCGATGTAGAAAGGTGTTCACTAAATGCCGGTCAGACGCCTGGATCAATGTCAAAAAGTGCCCTTCAAATAGCGCGAGACCTTTCTTACTTTTGCGCTCGCTTGTCTGCAGTAAGGCTGTTCCGTTCTTTGTTGGCGAGTCTTTTATCCGGCCCCAAGGCACTGGAGCGCGGACAGCAGTTAGATGTAGCAAACTTTTTGACCAAATCTGCTATGTTTTTAGGTCCGTTTCGTTTGCCCCCTGAGACAATGATGCGTTGAAGGGGTTGCCCTTGTGTACCAGATGAAGGGCATCTTTTTCCGTCGGTTTGAAGCTGTTTGCAGTTTCACCTCACGAAGTTGGAATGTGACAAATCTGATTTGGCCGAATTCAAACCTTCCTAACGAACTATGTGAGCCTCAACTCCCAGCACTGTGTCAATCACATGTTCTGATTAAACGTACTCAAGGTCTACCTTGGGCACGGAATCAATATTTTCATATGCTGCCATGACTCAATGTGTTCGTTCTATGGGAGTAGTGAAAGTTTTTGCGGGGAGATTGTTTTTACGTTCACCTTCGAACTTGAAAATTCTTTGAAGTTGTACGAAAACTGCTTCGTATTTGCCCGCGTGAACTCACACGAGTTCAATTATCCGCAGCTTATGTACAAAAGTTTTCTATCCCCATCGCAGGCGTCCGCCAGGCATACCAAGACCACGCAATTCAATGCACCTAGGAAGCTTGGTCATTTTTTATCGCAGACATCGCACACCGCACCGGATATAGAGCGAGGTTTCACCTTCTCCAGCATGATAATGGTGGTGAGCTGCTACTATGTGCAGTGCAACCAAAAATTCAGGAATTTTCTTTTTGACAGGCCCCTCGTCACATTACGCCTGACATGCCATGGGTAAAAAGATTGCTTTGCTCTGCTAAAGTACGGGATTTTGTCCTCGGATGTGCAGCAATTAGTTGCAGGTAGATTTTGCAGGGTGATGGCCACCCAAGATGCCTACAACTATAGCATCAAATGCCTACCTCCTTTGTTAGGTAGGTCAACGTTTACGTTTTGCTTACTCGGGTAGATGACGTTGCTGGCCCTTACAAAACCCCAAGACTGTAGCCTGACACTCGTGGTGGAATGTGTAGGCGACCGTTTCAGCAATGCATGTTTTTCCCGCAAGCAAAATTGATACTGTTCTGACACTTCCTCGTAAACATTGATGCCACGCACAGCACAAATCGCGTTTGGTGCGTACATGCAGGGCCCCGAAGAAATTAGTACCACCACATCTATGAAACGTCTTTAATTATTAGCACCCAGATCCAACATGAAAGTTAATCGGCCCACGCCGTTTACTTGGGTGCCCTGACATGTTAAGTTTAAGCGCCCAGTTGAACGAGTGTAACTACTGCGAATGTAAAGTGTCCACTAGATATTTTGTGCTAGAACTTCACCTCAGATTAACAAAACGTTTGCGAAATGGCAGCTGGATGAGAGCTATATCAGAATTGGCTGGGGTAGGCAAGGTTGCATTTAGATGCAAGACAGAGCCAACCACGCTTAAGCGTCAACCCGCGAAGTGGAATAGCCGGGGCATCAGAATTAGCATCAGAATTAGTAGGTCGCTTCTCCGTGTACGGCTATTCGAATCGGACCATCTTGTATGCCTGTGGAAGTTCATAGAAAACACTTCAAAAGCCCAAATTGCAGAAATTTATTGGGTCAAGATGGAAATTAGCAGGATCAGTAGCCCAACGCTGGATTGTTTCCTGTCCCAGTGTAAGCACTGCCTCTTGTTCTCTATTCCAGTTCTTTTTGTGCCCTAAGAACCCGATTTGCTTTGACCACTTTTGCGGGGGCATTTCGTCCTCTGGCGGATCAACGTTCTGCCCTGTCGTGCTTAGAATACCATTTTGAGCTTTCAAATTGGCTGTCATCCTATAACTTCCATTAGTGTTGTTCTTCCATAGTTCTTTGGGTTTTAGAACGTTTTTTGCTCTCAAAATAACCATATACGTCCTAGGGGACCATTTGGTGGCTTCACAAAATTACCAGGGAATATTACCCTCGGTCGCGACTTCAAGTGGTGTCGTTTCGTGGCCGACCAAATTGTAAAGCTGGTAAACTACTTCTCGTTTCGGCACGTGTACCTGTCCTACCAAACCGGTGTCGCTTCGGTTCTGCAGTTACACTGCCTTGCATCTCATCCACTTTTAGCATTGCTAGATCGTCACAGCGAATTTTTGCTAGTACTGTCGTCAGCATCACGATAGCGGCCCTTCGGGTCACAACTGATGGCTACCTCCTCAAGCAGGCCTATTGCGTTTAATGGGGTTGTTTGGGCCAGCAGGTTGGCAGTTTTAGAAGTGCCTTAGCACCTGTAGCATTCATGGCTGCCCTGTCGTGTTTAAAGTTGGAGGCTAGCTTTAGAGGTTGGCAAACTAGCGCACTGCGCCATGATCTTCGTCATCAGGATCGAAGTTTTCCTCCGATCGTCCAGTGAGTTTCTTTAAACTACGGTAGAACTTAGGTTGTTATTGTGAAGCTTACTTTTGCGTATTTCCCGTTAACCAACAAAATAGACGACGTTAATTTCGCGCAGGTTGTTCCGTAGCGCATCAGTTTATGCGCCTCTTTCCCAGGACGCTGGTGAATTTGCCGAGGTGGATTGCCGCTGGGCCCAGAAATAATGTCAGTGGAATCACATCAAATGCGAAACGAAATACGGTCAGTCCCCACGACATGTGACCCAGTATTGAGAGTGGCGATCTAATAATGCTGCCCAGCCACACCATCAACACGCAAAATGCTTGAATAAACTTGCGTACTAACAGAAATCAATACATATGATATTCTTGAAGTCCTCTCAACGAAACAAAAAGGGTTTGAACATCAGTCGGATTTATGATTTATCTGAACTGAATGTAGGTTACAGCCGGTGCAAAGGCAAACATATATGTCCGGGAAGACCTTGAGGAACACGAAAACGCTTAGCCCAGGTGAGGCGTCACCAGCCAGTGATGAACGGTTACTGCATTTTTGATAACCTTTAGGGGTGACGTTGCGTGCTGCGCAAAGTTAAGATTCAGTATCTTTAAAAAGGCAGCGGCCAGCAATCCATAAACTGGGGTGCTTTCGGAGGAGTAAACTTCCTCTGACATGTAGCCTGCTTTTTGCACTTTGACCCGCGGAGTTAATTTTGCTGCTCAGTTATTCGTCCTTCTTGTTGACAAAAGCATGAGTCTAGAGCTGCTGACCTGTGATGGCTGCAATTGCGCAGATGACCAGCAAGTCATCAAAAAGCGGCTTCTTTTGACGCCTCTTTTGGTTTGCTGCACCGCATCGAGCATGGTTTTTGTGACATTGCGATCGCCTTTTGAAACCAGTGGTGGCGTATTAGAGAACCTGTCTATGTTTATCGAGCACGTTAGCCTGGATGAAGTTAATGTAACCGATGCATGAGATGCGGACGCAGACTTGCGTTCATTTGATAATGCATTTTGAGCACTCAGCTGCTTCTGAAGCTGCGTTAGCCGCCCGGTCGGCGTGAAAGCGCAGCAAGACGCGCTAATTTACTGACCCATAAGGTGGGGTGCGAGCATCGAGGTTCTCAGTGTTTTTTGTGTTGCCGTGTGCGATTACAAAGGTATGGAGGGGCATGTACAACTTTTCTCGGGTGGTATAAAGAGTGACATCCAACTCTACCGGCGAAACCCATTTTTAAACCTTGGTAAGATAATATAGCAATGGTTGTATATGCTGAATGTTGGAGTGGCCGCGGAAGTTGTCGGATTTAACAGAGATTAGCTGAGAACCATTGCCTGAAACCAAAACTTATCGTAGGCCTTTTCGTATACAGATTAAATAGGAGGCGATGATTGTGGGCACCGGCGTCACTCAGGGCACTGGGAGATCTCGGGCCATCCTGGGTGGTAGATGATTCGGATTGGCCGGACCGGCAAAATGCGGGCAAGAATGCAAACACGCACTTTGAGATGTCCCAAAATTAGCAGTATTTTCGTGTTAGAAACACAGCTGCATACTTGCAAAAAAACACCGGGTGTCAGGCCATAAATTTGAGTTTCAACGCCAAATCAGTGGACGCGGCCCAAGGAGATTGTTTCATGACGACCAGAATAGAGTTGGTATAACACTGCAGGCCGGAGAGCGGTTGCTTAGTCTCCCTAGATATGACTATCTGCCAAAGGGTGTGATCGGGAAGTTCGATTACATCAAAAACTGAGCCCCCAGTAGCAACATGACTGGTGCCGGCGAGGATTTATGGAGGCCTTTGATAGCATCTTGACACTTGCGATTTTAATCCTACTTAAATGATAACAAGTTGATGACAGCTCTTTCGGGGACCTGAAGGTTACTGATGCGGAAAGGGAGACCATCTACTACCCAAACGTTTCTGCGCTGCGGCGATGGATTGAGAAACTTCGGGCCAGAAGCACGGTGGCTGAACAGTATAGCTAATCGGATGAGTGGAATGGGATCCTCTTCTTGGAGTGAAGGTTTGATAGCGGAGGCTGGTGGCCTAAAAGCATAGTAAAGTGCCAACCTTTGATGAGCCTGAAGAACTTTCTGAAAGCAAAGATGTTGACCAAGGATAACGCTTCCGATCCGATCATGACCCTTCTTGGCCATATTGAGCGTTTGTGAAGGGTAACGACAGGTATTTTAAAACCATTAGAGAACCTATGAGATAATGGCTCTTGCTTCGTACTTGGATGCTTTTAAGTTCGTATTACTTGGAAGCATTAAAATGTAGCTTGTCAGTAAGTGGTCGCAGCTGAGCCTTGTCCTTTGATCGGCAGGGGTTGTTTTGCATTCGGCTGAGCAACCCACCGTGTAACCTTCAACACAGGGTGATAAGGCTATGGCATGATGTCGTGCTGTGTGTTCAGAAAGCTTTTGTGGTAGTTGGTGCCTGGTGAGTCCAAAAAAACTAGAACCTTGATATATCCGCATCAGGAGACCTTCGCTGGATTACATGGGCGTCTCCATAGCTGGAAGGTGGCTGCTGGCATTACAAAACCAACATGTTTGCTAGACTTCAGAGAAATCTCATTTGTGTGAATGAAAGTGCGAACCGAACCCCGAGGGGTCCATAGTTCATGGTTCGATGGATCTGTGATAATAACTTTTAGGTACGTAGGGCCGAAAATTAACGCATCAATTGCCTGCTGGAAGTTTGCCGGTACAGACTGCCCCAGTCATAGTCCACAGTACTAGTGTTGGCAACGATACTTGTCGGCTGTGAGGGAACTTCGGAGTTCAAATGTCACTTCTACATGGCCGTATTCCTCAAGGAAACAGATGGCAATAGTGAGAGTCCTGTAGACTCCACTGCAAACAGGAAGGAGACATCAGATTAGTCCTAATGCAGCACAGGTGCTTGTCCAAAAGTTCATGCAGACACAAATAACCTCCAAAGTACTTATTATCCGTGACGGTTGGAGCAGCTCGGGGGGTGGGGGGCGGAACCATAATACGAAGTAGTTTGGGCCGCCTGTACGATTGATCAACCATTG